>JAWPHD010024945.1:0-17728 GCA_037043455.1 Cyrtodaria siliqua | reverse complement strand
GAACGGAATATATATGCGTAACAACGGAATATATATGCGTAAGGACGGAATATATCTGCTTAAGAACGGAATATATATGCGTAAGAACGGAATATATGTGTAAGAACGGAATATTTATGTGTAAGAACTGAATATATGTGTAAGAACTGAATATATATGCGTCAGAACGGAATATATATGCGTAAGAACTGAAGATATATGCGTAAGAACGGAATATATATGCGTAAGAACGGAATATATATGCGTAAGAACGGAATATATATGCGTAAGAACTGAATATATATGCGTAAGAACTGAAAATATATGCGTAAGAACTGAATATATATGTGTAAGAACTGAATATATATGTGTAAGAACTGAATATATATGTGTAAGAACTGAATATATATGTGTAAAAACTGAATATATATGTGTAAGAACTGAATATATATGCGTAAGAAAGGAATATACATTTGTAAGAACGGAATATATATGTGTAAGAACGGAATATATATGCGTAAGAACTGAATATATATGTGTAAGAACTGAATATATATGCGTTAGAACTGAATATATGCGTAAGAACTGAATATATATGCGTAAGAACGGAATATATATGTGTAAGAACTGAATATATATGTGTAAGAACTGAATATATATGTGTAAGAACTGAATATATGTGTGTAAGAACTAAATATATATGTGTAAGAACTGAATATATATGTGAGAGAACGGAATATATATGTGTAAGAACGGAATATATATGTGTTAGAACTGAATATATATGCGTAAGAACGGAATATATTTGTGTAAGAACTGAATATATATGCGTAAGAACTAAATATATGCGTAAGAACTGAATATATATGAGTAAGAACTGAATATATATGTGTAAGAACTGAATATATATGTTTAAGAACTGAATATATATGTGTAAGAACTGAATATATATGCGTAAGATCGGAATATATATGCGTAAGAACGGAATATATATGCGTAAGAACGGAATATATATGTGTAAGAACTGAATATATATGTGTAAGAACTAAAAATATATATGCGTAAGAACTGAATATATATGTGTAAGAACTGAATATATATGAGTAAGAACTGAATATATGCGTAAGAACTGAATATATATGCGTACGAACTGAATATATGCGTAAGAACGGAATATATATGCGTAAGAACGGAATATATGTGTAAGAACTGAATATATGTGTAAGAACTGAATATATAGGTATAAGAACTGAATATATATGTGTAAGAACTGAATATATAAGTGTAAGAACTGAATATATATGCGTAAGAACTGAATATATATGTGTAAGAACTGAATATATATGCGTAAAAACTGAATATATGCGTGAAAACGGAATATATATGTGTAAGAACGGAATATATATGTGTAAGAACGGAATATATATGCGTAAGAACTGAATATATATGTGTAAGAAATGAATATATATGCGTAAGAACGGAATATATATGTGTAAGAACGGAATATATATGCTTATGAACGGAATATATATGCCTCTAAACTGAATATATCTGCGTAAGAACGGAATATATATGCGTAAGAACGGAATATATATGCGTACGAACGGAATATATATGTGTAAAAACTGGATATATATGTTTAAGAACTGAATATATATGCGTAAGAACTGAAGATATATGCGTAAGAACTGAATATATATGTGTAAGAACTGAATATATATGTGTAAGAAATGAATATATATGTGTAAGAACTGAATATATATGCGTAAGAACGGAATATATATGCGTAAGAACTGAATATATGTGTAAGAACTGAATATATATGCGTAAGAACGGAATATATATGCGTAAGAACTGAATATATATGAGTAAGAAAGGAATATATATGCATAAGAACGGAATATATATGCGTAAGCACTGAATATATATGCGTAAGAACTGAATATATATGCGTAAATCGGAATATATATGCGTAAGAACTGAAAATATATGCGTAAGAACTGATTATATGAGTAAGAATTGAATATATATGTGTAAGAACTGAATATATATGCGTAGGAACTGAATATATATGCGTAAGAACTGAATATATATGTGTAAGAACTGAATATATATGCGTTAGAACTGAATATATGCATAAGAACTGAATATATATGCGTAAGAACGGAATATATATTTGTAAGAACAGAATATATATGTGTAAGAACTGAATATATATGTGTAAGAACTGAATATATATGTGTAAGAACTGAATGTATATGCGTAGGAACTGAATATATGAGTAAGAACTGAATATATATGCGAAAGAACTGAATATATATGTGTAAGAACTAAATATATATGTGTAAGAACTGAATATATATGTGTAAGAACTGATAATATATGCGTAAGAACGGAATATATATGTATAAGAACTGAATATATATGCGTAAGAACTGAATATATATGCGTAAGAACTGAATATATATGTGTAAGAACTGAATATATGCGTAATAACGGAATATATATGCATAAGAACGGAATATATATCTGTAAGAACTGAATATATATATGTAAGAACTAAATATATATGTGTAAGAACTGAATATATATGCGTAAGAACGGAATATATATGCGTAAGAACGGAATATATATGCCTCTAAACTGAATATATATGCGTAAGAACGGAATATATATGCATAAGAACGGAATATATATGCGTACGAACGGAATATATATGTGTAAGAACTGGATATATATGTGTAAGAACTGAATATTTATGCGTAAGAACTGAAGATATATGCGTAAGAACTGGATATATATGTGTAAGAACTGAATATATATGTGTAAGAAATGAATATATATGTGTAAGAACTGAATATATATGCGTAAGAACGGAATATATATGCGTAAGAACTGAATTTATATGCGTAAGAACTGAATTGATGCTTAAGAACTGAATATATATTTGTAAGAACTGAATATATATTTGTAAGAACTGAATATATATGTGTAAGAACTGAATATATATGTGTAAGAACTGAATATATATGTGTAAGAACTGAATATATATGTGTAAAAACTGAATATATATGTGTAAGAACTGAATATATGCGTAAGAACTGAATATATATGCGTAAGAACGGAATATATATTTGTAAGAACTGAATATATATGTGAAAGAACTGAATATATATGTGTAAGAACTGAATATATATGCGTAAGAACTGAATATATATGTGTAAGAACTAAATATATATGCGTAAGAACTGAATATATGCGTAAGAACTGAATATATATGCGTAAGAACGAAATATATATTTGTAAGAACTGAATATATATGTGTAAGAACTCAATATATATGTGTAAGAACTGAATATATATGTGTAAGAACTGAATATATATGCGTAAGAACGGAATGTATATGCGTAAGAAGTTAATATATGCGTAAGAACTGAATATATATGCGTAAGAACGGAATATATATTTGTAAGAACTGAATATATATGTGAAAGAACTGAATATATATGTGTAAGAACTGAATATATATGCGTAAGAACTGAATATATATGTGTAAGAACTGAATATATATGCGTATGAACTGAATATATGCGTAAGAACAGAATATATATGCGTAAGAACGAAATATATATTTGTAAGAACTGAATATATATGTGTAAGAACTGAATATATATGTGTAAGAACTGAATATATATGTGTAAGAACAGAATATATATGCGTAAGAACGGAATGTATTTGCGTAAGAACTGAATATATATGGGTAAGAACTGAATATATATGCGTAAGAACTGAATATATATGCGTAAGAACTGAATATATATGCGTAAGAAATGAATATATGCGTAAGAACTGAATATATATGCGTAAGAACGGAATATATATTCGTAAGAACTGAATATATATGTGTAAGAACTGAATATATATGGGTAAGAACTGAATATATATGTGTAAGAACTGAATATATATGTGTAAGAACTGAATATATATGTGTAAGAACTGAATATATATGTGTAAGAACTGAATATATATTTGTAAAAACTGAATATATATGTGTAAGAACTGAATATATATGTGTAAGAACTGAATATATATGCGTAAGAACTGAATATATATGTGTAAGAACAGAATATATATGCGTAAGTCCTGAATATATGCGTAAGAACTGAATATATATGCGTAAGAACGGAATATATATTTGTAAGAACTGAATATATATATGTGTAAAAACCTGAATATATATGTGTAAGAAATGAATATATATGTGTAAGAACTGAATATAAAGGTGTAAGAACTGATTATATATGCGTAAGAACTGAATATATATGTGTAAGAACTGAATATATATGCGTAAGAACTGAATATATGCGTAAGAACTGAATATATATGCGTAAGAACGGAATATATATTTGTAAGAACTGAATATATATATGTAAGAACTGAATATATATGTGTAAGAACTAAATATATATGTGTAAGAACTGAATATATATGTGTAAGAACTGAATATATATGCGTATGAAGGGAATATATATGCCTCTAAACTGAATATATATGCGTAATAACGGAATATACATTGCGTAAGAACAGAATATATATGCGTACGAACGGAATATATATGTGTAATAACTGGATATATATGTGTAAGAACTGAATATATATGCGTAAGAACTGAATATATATGCGTAAGAACTGAATATATATGTGTAAGAACTGAATATATATGTGTAAGAAATGAATATATATGTATAAGAACTGAATATATATGCGTAAGAACGGAATATATATGCGTAAGAACTGAATATATGTGTAAGAACTGAATATATATGCGTAAGAACGGAATTTATATGCGTAAGAACTGAATATATATGCGTAAGAACGGAATATATATGCATAAGAACGGAATATATATGCGTAAGAACTGAATATATATGCGTAAGAACTGAATATATATACGTAAAACTGAATATATATGCGTAAGAACTGAATATATATGCGTAAGAACTGAATATATGAGTAAGAACTGAATATATATGTGTAAGAACTGAATATATATGCGTAGGAACTGAATATATATGTGTAAGAACGGAATATATATGCGTAAATACTGAATATATATGTGTAAGAACTGAATATATATGCGTAAGAACTGAATATATATGTGTAAGAACTGAATATATATGCGTTAGAACTGAATATATGCGTAAGAACTGAATATATATGCGTAAGAACGGAATATATATGGTAAGAACTGAATATATATGTGTAAGAACTGAATATATATGTGTAAGAACTGAATATATATGTGTAAGAACGGAATATATATGTGTAAGAACTGAATATATATGCGTAAGAACGGAATATATATGCCTAAGAACTGAATATATATGTGTAAGAACGGAATATATATCAGTAAGAAGGGAATATATATGCGTAAGAACGGAATATATATGCGTAAGAACTGAATATATATGTGAATGAACTGAATATATATGTGTAAGAACTGAATATATATGGGTAAGAACTGAATATATATTTGTAAGAACTCAATAAATATTTGTAAGAACTGAATATATATGTGTAAGAACTGAATTTATATGCGTTAGAACTGAATATATGCGTAAGAACTGAATATATATGCGTAAGAACTGAATATATATGTGTAAGAACTGAATATATATGGGTAAGAACTGAATATATATGTGTAAGAACTGAATATATATGTGTAAGAACTGAATATATATGCGTAAGAACAGAATATATATGTGTAAGAACTGAATATATATGCGTAAGAACTGAATATATATGCGTAAGAACTGAATATATATGTGTAAGAAATGAATATATGCGTAATAACGGAATATATATGCATAAGAACGGAATATATATCTGTAGGAACTGAATATATATGTGTAAGAACTAAATATATATGTGTAAGAACTGAATATATATGCGTAAGAACGGAATATATATGCGTAAGAACGGAATATATATGCGTAAGAACGGAATATATATGCGTAAGAACTTAATATATATGCGTAAGAGCTGAAAATATATGCGTAAGAACTGAAAATATGCGTAAGAATGGAATATATATGCGTAAGAACGGCATATATATGTGTAAGAACTGAATATATATGTGTAAGAACTGAATATATATGTGTCAGAACTGAATATATATGCGTAAGAACTGAATATATATGCGTAAGAACTGAATTTATATGTGTAAGAACTGAATATATATGTGTAAGAACTGAATATATATGTGTAAGAACTGAATATATATGTGTAAGAACTGAATATATATGCGTATGAACGGAATATATATGCCTCTAAACTGAATATATATGCATAAGAACGGAATATATATGCGTAAGAACGGAATATATATGCGTACGAACGGAATATATATGTGTAATAACTGGATATATATGTGTAAGAACTGAATATATATGCGTAAGAACTCAATATATATGCGTAAGAACTGAATATATATGTGTAAGAACTGAATATATATGTGTAAGAACTGAATATATATGTGTAAGAACTGAATATATGTGTAAGAACTAAATATATATGCGTAAGAACGGAATATATATCTGTTAGAACTGAATATATATGCATCAGAACGGAATATATATCTGTAAGAACTGAATATATATGTGTAAGAACTAAATATATATGTGTAAGAACTGAATATATATGCGTAAGAACGGAATATATATGCGTAAGAACGGAATATATATGCGTAAGAACGGAATATATATGCGTAAGAACTTAATATATATACGTAAGAGCTGAAAATATATGCGTAAGAACTGAAAATATGAGTAAGAATGGAATATATATGCGTAAGAACGGCATATATATGTGTAAGAACTGAATATATAGTGTAAGAACTGATATATATGTGTCAGAACTGAATATATATGCGTAGAAGAACTGAATCTATATGTGTAAGAACTGAATATATATGTGTAAGAACTGAATATATTTGTAAGAACTGAATATATATGTGTAAGAACTGAATATATATGTGTAAAACTGAATATATATGTGTAAGAACAAAATTATATGTGTAAGAACTGAATATATATGTGTAAAAACTGAATATATATGCGTAAGAACTGAATATATGCGTAAGAACTGAATATTATATGCGTAAGAACGAATATATATTTGTAAGAACTGAATATATATGTGAAAGAACTGAATATATATGTGTAAGAACTGAATATTTATGCGTAAGAACTGAATATATATGTGTAAGAACTGAATATATATGTGTAAGACTGATATATATGCGTTGAACTGAATTATGCGTAAGAACTGAATATATATGCGTAAGAACGGAATTATATATGGTAAGAACTGAATATATATGTGTAAAAACTGAATATATATGTGTAAGAACTGAATATATATGAGTAAGAACGGAATATTGTGTAAGAACTGAATATATATGCGTAAGACGGAATATATATGCCTAAGAACTGAATATATATGTGTAAAGAACGGAATATATATGAATATATATGTGTAAGAACGGAATATATATCCGTAAGAAGGGAATATATATGCGTAAGAACGGAATATATATGCGTAAGAACTGAATATATATGTGTAAGAACTGAATATATATGTGTAAGAACTGAATATATATGGGTAAGAACTGAATATATATGTGTAAGAACTGAATAAATATGTGTAAGAACTGAATATATATGTGTAAGAACTGAATTTATATGCGTTAGAACTGAATATATGCGTAAGAACTGAATATATATGCGTAAGAACTGAATATATATGTGTAAGAACTGAATATATATGGGTAAGAACTGAATATATATGTGTAAGAACTGAATATATATGTGTAAGAACTGAATATATATGCGTAAGAACAGAATATATATGTGTAAGAACTGAATATATATGCGTAAGAACTGAATATATATGCGTAAGAACTGAAAATATATGTGTAAGAACTGAATATATGCGTAATAACGGAATATATATGCATAAGAGCGGAATATATATCTGTAAGAACTGAATATATATGTGTAAGAACTAAATATATATGTGTAAGAACTGAATATATGCGTAAGAACGGAATATATATGCGTAAGAACGGAATATATATGGGTAAGAACGGAATATATATGCGTAAGAACTTAATATATATGCGTAAGAGCTGAAAATATATGCGTAAGAACTGAAAATATGCGTAAGAATGGTATATATATGCGTAAGAACGGCATATATATGTGTAAGAACTGAATATATATGTGTAAGAACTGAATATATATGTGTCAGAACTGAATATATATGCGTAAGAACTGAATATATATGCGTACGAACGGAATATATATGTGTAATAACTGGATATATATGTGTAAGAACTGAATATATATTCGTAAGAACTGAATATATATGCGTAAGAACTGAATATATATGTGTAAGAACTGAATATATATGTGTAAGAACTGAATATATATGTGTAAGAACTGAATATATGTGTAAGAACTGAATATATATGCGTAAGAACGGAATATATATGTGTAAGAACTGAATACATATGCGTAAGAACTGAATATATATGTGTAAGAACTGAATATATATGTGTAAGATCTAAATATATGCGTAAAAACTGAATATATATGCGTAAGAACTGAATATATATGCGTAAGAACTGAATATATATGTGTAAGAACTGAATATATGCGTAATAACGGAATATATATGCATAAGAACGGAATATATATCTGTAAGAACTGAATATATATGTGTAAGAACTAAATATATATGTGTAAGAACTGAATATATATGCGTAAGAACGGAATATATATGCGTAAGAACGGAATATATCTGCGTAAGAACGGAATATATATGCGTAAGAACTTAATATATATACGTAAGAGCTGAAAATATATGCGTAAGAACTGAAAATATGCGTAAGAATGGAATAAATATGCGTAAGAACGGCATATATTATGTGTAAGAACTGAATATATATGTGTAAGAACTGAATATATATGTGTCAGAACTGAATATATATGCGTAAGAACTGAATATATATGCGTAAGAACTAAATTTATATGTGTAAGAACTGAATTTATATGTGTAAAAACTGAATATATATGTGTAAGAACTGAATATATATGTGTAAGAACTGAATATATATGCGTATGAACGGAATATATATGCCTCTAAACTGAATATATATGAGTAAGAACGGAATATATATGCGTAAGAACGGAATATATATGCGTACGAACGGAATATATATGTGTAATAACTGGATATATATGTGTAAGAACTGAATATATATGCGTAAGAACTGAATATATATGCGTAAGAACTGAATATATGTGTGTAAAAACTGAATATATATGTGTAAGAACTGAATATATATGTGTAAGAACTGAATATATGTGTAAGAACTGAATATATATGCGTAAGAACGGAATATATATGTGTAAGAACTGAATACATATGCAAAGAACTGAATATATATGCGTATGAACGGAATATATATGCCTCTAAACTGAATATATATGCCTCTAAACTGAATATATATGCGTAAGAACGGAAAATATATGCGTAAGAACGGAATATATATGCGTACGAACGGAATATATATGTGTATTAACTGGATATATATGTGTAAGAACTGAATATATATGCGTAAGAACTGAATATATATGCGTAAGAGCTGAATATATATGAGTAAGAACTGAATATATATATGTGTAAGAACTGAATATATATGTGTAAGAACTGAATATATGTGTAAAAACTGAATATATATGCGTAAGAACGGAATATATATGTATAAGAACTGATTACATATGCGTAAGAACTGAATATATATGAGTAAGAACTGAATATATATGTTTAAGAACTGAATATATGCGTAAGAACTGAATATATATGCGTGAGAACTGAATATATATTGGTAAGAACTGAATATATATGTGTAAGAACTGCATATATATGTGTAAGAACTGAATATATATGTGTACGAACTGAATATATGCGTAAGATCGGAATATATATGCGTAAGAACGGAATATATATGTGTAAGAACTAAATATATATGTGTGAGAACTGCATATATATGTGTAAGAACTGAATATATATGTGTTAGAACTGAATATATATGCGTAAGATCGGAATATATATGTGTAAGAACTGAATATATATGTGTAAGAACTGAATATATATGTGTAAGAACTGATAATATATGTGTAAGAACTGAATATACATGTGTAAGAACTGAATATATATGCCTAAGAACGGAATATATATGCGTAAGAACGGAATATATATGCGTAAGAACAGAATATATATGTGTAAGAACTGAATATATATATATGTGTAAGAACTGAATATATGTGTAAGAACTGAATATATATGCGTAAGAACGGAATATATATGTGTAAGAACTGAATACATATGCGTAAGAACTGAATATATATGTGTAAGAACTGAATATATACGCGTAAGAACTGAATATATGCCTAAGAACTGAATATATATGCGTAAGAACTGAATATATATTGGTAAGAACTGAATATATATGTGTAAGAACTGCATATATATGTGTAAGAACTGCATATATATGTGTAAGAACTGAATATATATGCGTAAGATCGGAATATATATGCGTAAGAACGGAATATATATGTGTAAGAACTGAATATATATGTGTAAGAACTGCATATATATGTGTAAGAACTGAATATATATGTGTAAGAACTGAATATAAATGCGTAAGAACTGAATATATATGCGTAAGAACGGAATATATATGCGTAAGAACGGAATATATATGCGTGTGAACTGAATATATATGCGTAAGAACTGAATATATTTGCGTAAGAACTGAATGTATATGCGTAAGAACTGAATATATGAGTAAGAACTGAATATATATGCGAAAGAACTGAATATATATGTGTAAGAACTGAATATATATGTGTAAGAACTGAATATATATGTGTAAGAACTGAATATATATGTGTAAGAACTGAATATATATGTGTAAGAACTGATAATATATGCGTAAGAACGGAATATATATGTGTAAGAACTGAATATATATGCGTAAGAACTGAATATATATGTGTAAGAACTGAATATATGCGTAATAACGGAATATATATGCATAAGAACGGAATATATATCTGTAAGAACTGAATATATATATGTAAGAACTAAATATATATGTTTAAGAACTGAATATATATGCGTAAGAACGGAATATATATGCGTAAGAACGGAATATATATGCCTCTAAACTGAATATATATGCGTAAGAACGGAATATATATGCGTAAGAACGAAATATATATGCGTACGAACGGAATATATATTTGTAATAACTGGATATATATGTGTAAGAACTGAATATATAAGCGTAAGAACTGAAGATATATGCGTAAGAAATGAATATATATGTGTAAGAACTGAATATATATGTGTAAGAAATGAATATATATGTGTAAGAACTGAATATATATGCGTAAGAACGGAATATATATGCGTAAGAACTGAATATATGTGTAAGAACTGAATATATATGCGTAAGAACGGAATATATATGCGTAAGAACTGAATATATATGCGTAAGAAAGGAATATATATGCATAAGAACGGAATATATATGCGTAAGAACTGAATATATATGCGTAAGAACTGAATATATATGCGTAAAACTGAATATATATGCGTAAGAACTGAATATATATGCGTAAGAACTGAATATATGAGTAAGAATTGAATATATATGTGTAAGAACTGAATATATATGCGTAGAAACTGAATATATATGTGTAAGAACGGAATATATATGCGTAAATACTGAATATATATGTGTAAAAACTGAATATATATGCGTAAGAACTGAATATATATGTGTAAGAACTGAATATATATGCGTTAGAACTGAATATAAGCGTAAGAACTGAATATATATGCGTAAGAACGGAATATATATTTGTAAGAACTGAATATATATGTGTAAGAACTGAATATATATGTGTAAGAACTGAATATATATGTGTAAGAACTGAATATATATGTGTAAGAACGGAATATATATGTGTAAGAACTGAATATATATGCGTAAGAACGGAATATATATGCCTAAGAACTGAATATATATGCGTAAGAACGGAATATATATCCGTAAGAACGGAATATATATGGGTCAGAACGAAATATATATGCGTAAGAACTGAAAATATATGTGTAAGAACTGAATATATATGTGTAAGAACTGAATATATATGCGTAAGAACGGAATATATATGTGTAAGAACTGAATATATATGCGTAAGAACTGAATATATATGCGTAAGAACTGAATATATATGTGTAAGAACTGAATATATGCGTAATAACGGAATATATATGCATAAGAACGGAATATATATCTGTAAGAACTGAATATATATATGTAAGAACTAAATATATATGTGTAAGAACTGAATATATATGCGTAAGAACGGAATATATATGCCTAATAACGGAATATATATGCGTAAGAACTTAATATATATGCGTAAGAGCTGAATATATATGTGTCAGAACTGAATATATATGCGTAAGAACTGAATATATATGCGTAAGAACTGAATATATATGCGTAAGAACTGAATTTATATGTGTAAGAACTGAATATATATGTGTAAGAACTGAATATATATGTGTAAGAACTGAATATATATGTGTAAGAACTGAATATATATGCGTATGAATGGAATGTATATGCCTCTAAACTGAATATATATGCGTAAGAACGGAATATATATGCGTAAGAACGGAATATATATGCGTACGAACGGAATATATATGTGTAATAACTGGATATATATGTGTAAGAACTGAATATATATGCGTAAGAACTGAATATATATGCGTAAGAACTGAATATATATGTGTAAGAACTGAATATATATGTGTAAGAACTGAATATATATGTGTAAGAACTGAATATATGTGTAAGAACTGAATATATATGCGTAAGAACGGAATATATATGTGTAAGAAGTGAATACATATGCGTAAGAACTGAATATATATGTGTAAGAACTGAATATATATGCGTAAGAACTGAATATATGCGTAAGAACTGAATATATATGCGTAAGAACTGAATATATATTGGTAAGAACTGAATATATATGTGTAAGAACTGCATATATATGTGTAAGAACTGAATATATATGTGTAAGAACTGAATATATATGCGTAAGATCGGAATATATATGCGTAAGAACGGAATATATATGTGTAAGAACTGAATATATATGTGTAAGAACTGCATATATATGTGTAAGAACTGAATATATATGTGTAAGAACTGATTATATATGCGTAAGATCGGAATATATATGTGTAAGAACTGAATATATATGTGTAAGAACTGAATATATATTTGTAAGAACTGAATATATATGCGTAAGAATGGAATATATATGTGTAAGAACTGAATATATATGCGTAAGAACTGAATATATATGTGTAAGAACTGAATATATATGCGTAAGAACTGAATATATGCGTAAGAACTGAATATATATGCGTAAGAATTGAATATATATTTGTAAGAACTGAATATATATGTGTAACAACTGAATATATATGTGTAAGAACTGAATATATATGCGTAAGATCGGAATATATATGCGTAAGAACGGAATATATATGCGTAAGAACTGAAAATATATGTGTAAGAACTGAATATATATGTGTAAGAACTGAATATATATGTGTAAGAACTGAATATATATGCGTAAGAACTGAATTAATATGTGTAAGAACTGAATATATATGCGTAAGAACTAAATATATGCGTAAGAACTGAATATATATGTGTAAGAACGGAATAAATATGCGTAAGAATGGAATATATATGTGTAAGAACAGAATATATATGCGTAAGTACTGAATATATATGTGTAAGAACTGAATATATATGCGTAAGAACTGAATATATATGGGTAAGAACTGAATATATATGCGTTAGAATTGAATATATGCGTACAAACTGAATATATATGCGTAAGAACCGAATATATATTTTATGTGTAAGAACTGAATATATATGTGTAAGAACTGAATATATATGCGTAAGAACTGTATATAAATGCCTAAGAACTGAATATATATGCGTTAAAAACGGAATATATATGCGTAAGAACGGAATATATATGTCGTGTGAACTGAATATATATGCGTAAGAACTGAATATAATATGCGTAAGAACTAAATGTATATGGCTAAGAACTGAATATATGAGTAAGAACTGAATATATATGCGAAAGAACTGAATATATATGTGTAAGAACTGAATATATATGTGTAAGAACTGAGTATATATGTGTAAGAACTGCATATATATGTGTAAGAACTGAATATATATGTGTAAGAACTGAAAATATATGTGTAAGAACTGAATATATATTTGTAAAAACTGAATATATATGTGTAAGAACTGAATATATATGTGTAAGAACTGAATATATATGCGTAAGAACTGAATATATATGTGTAAGAACAGAATATATATGCGTAAGTACTGAATATATGCGTAAGAACTGAATATATATGCGTAAGAACGGAATATATATTTGTAAGAACTGAATATATATATGTGTAAGAACCTTGAATATATATGTGTAAGAACTGAATATATATGTGTAAGAACTGAATATAAATGCGTAAGAACTGAATATATATGCGTAAGAACGGAATATATTGCGTAAGAACGGAATATATATGCGTGTGAACTGAATATATATGCGTAAGACTGAATTTATATGCGTAAGAACTGAATGTATATGCGTAAGAACTGAAATATATGAGTAAGAACTGAATATATGTGCGAAAGAACTGAATATATATGTGTAAGAACTGAATATATATGTGTAAGAACTGAATATATATGTGTAAGAACTGAATATATATGTGTAAGAACTGAATATATATGTGTAAGAACTGATAATATATGCGTAAGAAAGGAATATATATGTGTAAGAACTGAATATATATGCGTAAGAACTGAATATATATGCGTAAGAACTGAATATATATGTGTAAGAACTGAATATATGCGTAATAACGGAATATATATGCATAAGAACGGAATAATATAATCTGTAAGAACTGAATATATATATGTAAGAACTAAATATATATGTGTAAGAACTGAATATATATGCGTAAGAACGGAATATATATGCGTAAGAACGGAATATATATGCCCTCTAAACTGAAATATATGCGTAAGAACGGAATATATATGCGTAAGAACGAAATATATATGCGTACGAACGGAATATATATGTGTAATAACTGGATATATATGTGTAAGAACTGAATATATATGCGTAAGAACTGAAGATATATGCGTAGGAACTGAATATATATGTGTAAGAACTGAATATATATGTGTAGGAAATGAATATATATGTGTAAGAACTGAATATATATGCGTAATAACGGAATATATATGCGTAAGAACTGAATATATGTGTAAGAACTGAATATATATGCGTAAGAACGGAATATATATGCGTAAGAACTGAATATATATGCGTAAGAAAGGAATATATATGCATAAAGAACGGAATATATGCGTAAGAACTGAATATATGCGTAAGAACTGAATATATATGCGTAAAACTGAATATATATGCGTAAGAACTGATATATATGCGTAAGAACTGAATATATGAGTAAGAATTGAATATATATGTGTAAGAACTGAATATATATGCGTAGGAACTGAATATATAGTGTAAGAACGGAATATATATGCGTAAATACTGAATATATATGTGTAAGAACTGAATATATATGCGTAAGAACTGAATATATATGTGAAAGGATCTGAATTATATGTAAGAACGAATATATATGTGTAAGAACTGAATATATATGCGTAAGAACGAATATATATGCCTAAGAACTGAATATATATGCGTAAGAACGGAATATATATCCGTAAGAACGGAATATATATGGGTAAGAACGGAATATATATGCGTAAGAACTGAAAATATATGTGTAAGAACTGAATATATATGTGTAAGAATCTGAATATATATGCGTAAGAACGGAATATATATGTGTAAGAACTGAATATATATGCGTAAGAACTGAATATATATGCGTAAGAACTGAATATATATGTGTAAGAACTGAATATATGCGTAATAACGGAATATATATGCATAAGAACGGAATATATATCTGTAAGAACTGAATATATATATGTAAGAACTAAATATATATGTGTAAGAACTGAATATATATGCGTAAGACGGAATATATGCGTAAGAACGGAATATATAGCCGTAAGAACTTAATATATATGCGTAGGAGCTGAATATATATGTGTCAGAACTGAATATATATTCGTAAGAACTGAATATATATGCGTAAGAACTGAATATATATGCGTAAGAACTGAATTTATATGTGTAAGAACTGAATATATATGTGTAAGAACTGAATATATATGTGTAAGAACTGAATATATATGCGTATGAACGGAATACATATGCCTCTAAACTGAATATATATGCGTAAGAACGGAATATATATGCGTACGAAAGGAATATATATGTGTAATAACTGGATATATATGTGTAATAACTGAATATATATGCGTAAGAACTGAATATATATGCGTAAGAACTGAAATATATATGTGTAAGAACTGAATATATATGTGTAAGAACTGAATATATATGTGTAAGAACTGAATATATGTGTAAGAAATGAATATATATGCGTAAGAACGGAATATATATGTGTAAGAACTGAATACATATGCGTAAGAACTGAATATATATGTGTAAGAACTGAATATATATGCGTAAGAACTGAATATATGTGTAAGAACTGAATATATATGCGTAAGAACTGAATATATATTGGTAAGAACTGAATATATATGTGTAAGAACTGCATATATATGTGTAAGAACTGAATATATATTGTGTAAGAACTGAATATATATGCGTAAGATCGGAATATATATGCGTAAGAACGAATATATATGTGTAAGAACTGAATATATATGTGTAATGAACTGCATATATATGTGTAAGAACTGAATATATATGTGTAAGAACTGATTATATATGCGTAAGATCGGAATATATATGTGTAAGAACTGAATATATATGTGTAAGAACTGAATATATGTTGTGTAAGAACTGAATATATATGCGTAAGAATGGAATATATATGTGTAAGAACTGAATATATATGCGTAAGAACTGAATATATATGTGTAAGAACTGAATATATATGCGTAAGAACTGAATATATGCGTAAGAACTGAATATATATGCGTAAGAATTGAATATATATTTGTAAGAACTGAATATATATGTGTAACAACTGAATATATATGTGTAATAACTGAATATATATGCGTAAGATCGGAATATATATGAGTAAAGAACGGAATATATATGCGTAAGAACTGAAAATATATGTGTAAGAACTGAATATATATGTAAGAACTAATATAGCGTAAGAATAATATATGCGTAAGAACCGAATATATATGGTAAGAACTGAATATATAGCGTAAGAACTGAATATATATGCGTAAGAACTGAATATATATGCGTAGTAGACTGAATATATGCGTAAGAACTGAATATATATGCGTAAGAACGGAATATATAGTGTAAGACTGATATATATGTGTAAGAACTGAAAATATATG
>JAWPHD010024944.1:0-17730 GCA_037043455.1 Cyrtodaria siliqua | reverse complement strand
ATGTGTAAGAGATGAATATATATGCGTAAGAACTGAATATATATGCGTAAGTATGGAATATACATGCGTAAGAACGAATATATATGCGTAATAACTGAATATATATGCGTAAGAACTGAATATATATGCGTAAGAACGGAATATATATGCGTAAGAACGGAATATATATGTGTTAGAACTGAATATATATGTGTAAGAACTGAATATATATGTGTAAAAACTGAATATATATGTGTAAGAACTGAATATATATGCGTAAGAACTGAATATATATGTGTAAGAACGGAATATATATGCGTAAGACCTGAATATATATGTGTAAGAACTGAATATATATGCGTAAAAACTGAATAAATATGCGTAAGAACTGAATATATATGTGTAAGAACTGAATATATATGCGTAAGAACTGAATATATATGCGTAATAACTGAATATATATGCGTAAGAACTAAATATATATGCGTAAGAACGAATATATATGCGTAAGAACTGAATATATATGCGTAAGAACTGAATATATATGCGTAAGAACGGAATATATATGCGTAAGAACTGAATATATATGTGTTAGAACGGAATATATATGCGTAAGAACTGAATATATATGTGTAAGAACTGAATATATATGCGTAAGAACTGAATATACATGTGTAAGAACTGAATATATATGCGTAAGAACTGAATATATATGCGTAAGAACTGAATATATATTCGTAAGAACTGAATATATATACGTAAGAACTGAATATATATGTGTAAGAACTAAATATATATGCGTAAGAACTGAATATATATGTGTAAGAACTGAATATATATGTGTAAGAACTGCATATATATGCGTAAGAACTGAATATATATGTGTAAGAACGGAATATATATGCGTCAGTACTGAATATATATGTGTAAGAACGGAATATATATGCATCAGAACTGAATATATATGTGTAAGAACTGAATATATATGTGTAAAAATTGAATATATATACGTAAGAACTGAATATATATGCGTAAAAACTGAATATATATGCGTAAGAACGGAATATATATGGGTAAGATCGGAATATATATGCGTAAGAACTGAATATATATGCGTAAGAACGGAATATATATGCGTAAAAACTGAATATATATGTTAAAGTACTGAATATATATGTGTAATAACTGAATATATATGCGTAAGAACGGAATATATATGCGTAAGAACTGAATATATATGTGTTAGAACTGAATATATATGTGTAAGACCTGAATATATATGTGTAAAAACTGAATATATATGTGTAAGAACTGAATATATATGCGTAAGAACTGAATATACATGTGTAAGAACTGAAAATATATGCGTAAGAACTGAATATATATGCGTAAGAACTGAATATATATGCGTAAGAACTGAATATATATACGTAAGAACTGAATATATATGTGTAAGAACTGAATATATATGCGTAAGAACTGAATATATATGTGTAAGAACTGAATATATATGTGTAAGAACTGCATATATATGCGTAAGAACTGAATATATATGTGTAAGAACGGAATATATATGCGTCAGAACTGAATATATATGTGTAAGAACGGAATATATATGCATCAGAACTGAATATATATGTGTAAGAACTGAATATATATGTGTAAAAACTGAATATATATACGTAAGAACTGAATATATATGCGTTAAAACTGAATATGTATGCGTAAGAACGGAATATATAGGGGTAAGATCGGAATATATATGCGTAAGAACTGAATATATATGCGTAAGAACGGATAATATATGCGTAAAAACTGAATATATATGTGTAAGTACTGAATATATATGTGTAATAACTGAATATATATGCGTAAGAACTGAATATATATGTGTAAGAACTGAATATATATGTGTTAGAAATGAATATATATGTGTAAGAGATGAATATATATGCGTAAGAACTGAATATATATGCGTAAGAACGGAATATACATGTGTAAGAACTGAATATATATGCGTAAGAACTGAATATACATGTGTAAGAACTGAATATATATGCATAAGAACTGAATATATATGCGTAAGAACTGAATATATATGCGTAAGAACTGAATATATATGTGTAAGAACTGAATATATATGTGTAAGAACTGAATATATATGTGTAAGAACTGAATATATATGCGTAAGAACTGAATATATATGTGTAAGAACTGAATATATATGTGTAAGAACTGAATATATATGCGTAAGAACTGAATATATATGTGTAAGAACGGAATATATATGCGTCAGAACTGAATATATATGTGTAAGAACTGAATATATATACGTAAGAACGTAATATATATGCGTAAGAACTGAATATATATGCGTAAGAACGGAATATATATGTGTAAGAACGGAATATATATGCGTAAGAACTGAATATATATATTTGATAGAACGGAATATATATGCGTAAGAACTGAATATATATGAGTAAGAACTGAATATATATGCGTAAGAACTGAATATATATGTGTAAGAACTGAATATATATGCGTAATAACTGAATATATATGCGTAAGAACTGAATATATATGCGTAATAACTGAATATATATGTGTAAGAACTGAATATATATGCGTAAGAACTGAATATATATGCGTAAGAACTGAATATATATGCGTAAGAGCTGAATATATATGTGTAAGAGAATAATATATGTGCGTAAGAACTGAATATATATGCGTAAGAACGGAATATATATGTGTAAGAACTGAATATATATGTGTTAGAACTGAATATATATGTGTAAGAACTGAATATATATGTGTAAAAACTGAATATATATGTGTAAGAACTGAATATATATGCGTAAGAACTAGATATATATGTGTAAGAACGGAATATATATGCGTAAGAACTGAATATATATGCGTAAGAACGGAATATATATGTGTAAGAACGGAATATATATGCGTAAGAACTGAATATATATGCGTAAGAACTGAATATATATATATTTGATAGAACGGAATATATATGCGTAAGAACTGAATATATATGACTAAGAACTGAATATATATGCGTAAGAACGGAATATATATGGGTAAGAACTGAATATATATGTGTAAGAACTGAATATATATGCGTAAGAACTGAATATATATGCGTAAGAACTGAATATATATGCGTAAGAGCTGAATATATATGTGTAAGAGATGAATATATATGTGTAAGAACGGAATATATATGACTAAGAACTGAATATATATGCGTAAGAACGGAATATATATGCGTAAGAACTGAATATATATGTGTAAGAACTGAATATATATGCGTAAGAACTGAATATATATGCGTAAGAACTGAATATATATGCGTAAGAGCTGAATATATATGTGTAAGAGATGAATATATGTGAGTAAGAACTGAATATATATGCGTAAGAACGGAATATATATGTGTAAGAACTGAATATATATGTGTTAGAACTGAATATATATGTGTAAGAACTGAATATATATGTGTAAGAACTGAATATATATGTGTAAAAACTGAATATATATGTGTAAGAACTGAATATATATGCGTAAGAACTGAATATATATGCGTAAGAACTGAATATATATGCGTAAGAACGGAATATATATGTGTAAGAACGGAATATATATGCGTAAGAACTGAATATATATGCGTAAGAACTGAATATATATATTTGATAGAACGGAATATATATGCGTAAGAACTGAATATATATGAGTAAGAACTGAATATATATGCGTAAGAACTGAATATATATGTGTAAGAACTGAATATATATGCGTAATAACTGAATATATATGCGTAAGAACTGAATATATATGCGTAATAACTGAATATATATGCGTAAGAACTGAATATATATGACTAAGAACTGAATATATATGCGTAAGAACGGAATATATATGCGTAAGAACTGAATATATATGTGTAAGAACTGAATATATATGCGTAAGAACTGAATATATATGCGTAAGAACTGAATATATATGCGTAAGAGCTGAATATATATGTGTAAGAGATGAATATATATGTGTAAGAACGGAATATATATGCGTAAGAACTGAATATATATGTGTAAGAACTGAATATATATGCGTAAGAACTGAATATACATGTGTAAGAACTGAATATATATGCGTAAGAACTGAATATATATGCCTAAGAACTGAATATATATGCGTAAGAACTGAATATATATACGTAAGAACTGAATATATATGTGTAAGAACTGAATATATATGCGTAAGAACTGAATATATATGTGTAAGAACTGAATATATATGTGTAAGAACTGCATATATATGCGTAAGAACTGAATATATATGTGTGAGAACGGAATATATATGCGTCAGAACTGAATATATATGTGTAAGAACGGAATATATATGCATCAGAACTGAATATATATGTGTAAGACCTGAATATATATGTGCAAAAACTGAATATATATGTGTAAGAACTGAATATATATGCGTAAGAACTGAATATACATGTGTAAGAACTGAATATATATGTGTAAGAACTGAATATATATGCGTAAGAACTGAATATATATGCGTAAGAACTGAATATATATACGTAAGAACTGAATATATATGTGTAAGAACTGAATATATATGCGTAAGAACTGAATATATATGTGTAAGAACTGAATATATATGTGTAAGAACTGCATTTATATGCGTAAGAACTGAATATATATGTGTAAGAGCGGAATATATATGCGTCAGAACTGAATATATATGTGTTAGAACTGAATATATATGCGTAAGAACTGAATATACATGTGTAAGAACTGAATATATATGCGTAAGAACTGAATATACATGTGTAAGAACTGAATATATATGCGTAAGAACTGAATATATATGCCTAAGAACTGAATATATATGCGTAAGAACTGAATATATATGTGTTAGAACTGAATATATATGTGTAAGAACTGCATATATATGCGTAAGAACTGAATATATATGTGTAAGAACTGAATATATATGCGTAAGAGCTGAATATATATGTGTAAGAGATGAATATATATGTGTTAGAACGGAATATATATGCGTAAGAACTGAATATATATGTGTTAGAACTGAATATATATGCGTAAGAACTGAATATACATGTGTAAGAACTGAATATATATGCGTAAGAACTGAATATATATGCCTAAGAACTGAATATATATGCGTAAGAACTGAATATATATACGTAAGAACTGAATATATATGTGTGAGAACTGAATATATATGCGTAAGAACTGAATATATATGCGTAAAAACTGAATATATATGTGTAAGTACTGAATATATATTTGTAATAACTGAATATATATGCGTAAGAACTGAATATATATGTGTAAGAACTGAATATGTATGTGTAAGAACTGAATATATATGTGTAAGAGATGAATATATATGCGTAAGAACTGAATATATATGCGTAAGAACGGAATATACATGCGTAAGAACGAATATATATGCGTAAGAACTGAATATATATGCGTAAGAACTGAATATATATGCGTAAGAACGGAATATATATGCGTAAGAACTGAATATATATGTGTTAGAACTGAATATATATGTGTAAGACCTGAATATATATGTGTAAAAACTGAATATATATGTTTAAGAACTGAATATATATGCGTAAGAACTGAATATACATGTGTAAGAACTGAATATATATGCATAAGAACTGAATATATATGGGTAAGAACTGAATATATATGCGTAAGAACTGAATATATATGTGCAAGAACTGAATATATGTGTAAGAACTGAATATATATGCGTAAGAACTGAATATATATGTGTAAGAACTGAATATGTATGTGTTAGAACTAAATATATATGCGTAAGAACTGAATATATATGTGTAAGAACGGAATATATATGCCTCAGAACTGAATATATATGTGTAAGAACTGAATATATATACGTAAGAACGTAATATATATGCGTAAGAACTTAATATATATGCGTAAGAACTGAATATATATGCGTAAGAACTGAATATATATATTTGATAGAACGGAATATATATGCGTAAGAACTGAATATATATGAGTAAGAACTGAATATATATGTGTAAGAACTGAATATATATGCGTAATAACTGAATATATATGCGTAAGAACTGAATATATATGCGTAATAACTGAATATATATGCGTAAGAACTGAATATATATGACTAAGAACTGAATATATATGCGTAAGAACGGAATATATATGCGTAAGAACTGAATATATATATATGCGTAAGAACTGAATATATATGCGTAAGAACTGAATATATATGCGTAAGAGCTGAATATATATGTGTAAGAGATGAATATATATGCGTAAAAACTGAATATATATGCGTAAGAACGGAATATATATGTGTAAGAACTGAATATATATGTGTTAGAACTGAATATATATGTGTAAGAACTGAATATATATGCGTAAGAACTGAATATATATGCGTAAGAACTGAATATATATGTGTAAGAACTGAATATATATGCGAAAGAACTGAATATATATGCGTAAGAACTGAATATATATGCGTAAGAACTAAATATATATGCGTAAGAACGGAATATATATGCGTAAGAACTGAATATATATGCGTAAGAACTGAATATATATTTGATAGAACGGAATATATATGCGTAAGAACTGAATATGTATGAGTAAGAACTGAATATATATGCGTAAGAACTGAATATATATGCGTAAGAACTGAATATATATGCGTAATAACAGAATATATATGCGTAGGAACTGAATATATATGACTAAGAACTGAATATATATGCGTAAGAACGGAATATTTATGCGTAAGAACTGAATATATATGTGTAAGAACTGAATATATATTCGTAAGAACTGAATATAGATGCATAAGAACTGAATATATATGCGTAAGAACTGAATATATATGCGTAAGAACTGAATATATATGCGTAAGAACTCAATATATATGCGTAAGAACTGAATATATGCGTAAGAACGGAATATATATGCATAAAAACAGAATATATATGTATATGTGTAAGAACGGAATATATATGCGAAAGAACTGAATACATATTTGTAAGAACTGAATATATATGTGTAAGAACTGAATATATATGCGTAAGAACTGAATATATATGCGTAAGAACTGAATATATATGTGTAAGAACTGAATATATATGCGTAAGAACTGACTATATATGCGTAAGAACTGAATATATATGCGTAAGAACTAAATATATATTCGTAAGAACGGAATATATATGCGTAAGAACTGAATATATATGCGTAAGAACTGAATATATATATTTGATAGAACGGAATATATATGCGTAAGAACTGAATATATATGAGCAAGAACTGAATATATATGTGTAAGAACTGAATATATATGTGTAAGAACTGAATATATATGCGTAATAACTGAATATATATGCGTAAGAACTGAATATATATGCGTAATAACTGAATATATATGCGTAAGAACTGAATATATATGACTAAGAACTGAATATATATGCGTAAGAACGGAATATATAGGCGTAAGAACTGAATATATATGTGTAAGAACTGAATATATATGCGTAAGAACTGAATATATATGCGTAAGAACTGAATATATATGCGTAAGAGCTGAATATATATGTGTAAGAGATGAATATATATGCGTAAGA
The DNA here is from genome assembly GCA_037043455.1 of Cyrtodaria siliqua. Classification (NCBI taxonomy): domain Eukaryota; kingdom Metazoa; phylum Mollusca; class Bivalvia; order Adapedonta; family Hiatellidae; genus Cyrtodaria; species Cyrtodaria siliqua. Next base: position 10,040 of record JAWPHD010024944.1, on the reverse strand, counting down.
ACTGAATATATATGCGTAAGAACGGAATATATATGTGTAAGAACTGAATATATATGTGTTAGAACTGAATATATATGCGTAAGAACTGAATATATATGCGTAAGAACTGAATATATATGTGTAAGAACGGAATATATATGCGTCAGAACTGAATATATATGTGTAAGAACGGAATATATATGCATCAGAACGGAATATATATGTGTAAGAACTGAATATATATGTGTAAGAACTGAATATATATACGTAAGAACTGAATATATATGCGTAAAAACTGAATATATATGCGTAAGAACGGAATATATATGTTTAAGATCGGAATATATATGCGTAAGAACTGAATATATATGCGTAAGAACGGAATATATATGCGTAAAAACTGAATATATATGTGTAAGTACTGAATATATATGTGTAATAACTGAATATATACGCGTAAGAACTGAATATATATGTGTAAGAACTGAATATATATACGTAAGAACTGAATATATATGCGTAAAAACTGAATATATATGCGTAAGAACGGAATATATATGTGTAAGATCGGAATATATATGCGTAAGAACTGAATATATATGCGTAAGAACTGAATATATATGCGTAAAAACTGAATATATATGTGTAAGTACTGAATATATATGTGTAATAACTGAATATATATGCGTAAGAACTGAATATATATGTGTAAGAACTGAATATGTATGTGTAAGAACTGAATATATATGTGTAAGAGATGAATATATATGCGTAAGAACTGAATATATATGCGTAAGTATGGAATATACATGCGTAAGAACGAATATATATGCGTAATAACTGAATATATATGCGTAAGAACTGAATATATATGCGTAAGAACGGAATATATATGCGTAAGAACGGAATATATATGTGTTAGAACTGAATATATATGTGTAAGAACTGAATATATATGTGTAAAAACTGAATATATATGTGTAAGAACTGAATATATATGCGTAAGAACTGAATATATATGTGTAAGAACGGAATATATATGCGTAAGACCTGAATATATATGTGTAAGAACTGAATATATATGCGTAAAAACTGAATAAATATGCGTAAGAACTGAATATATATGTGTAAGAACTGAATATATATGCGTAAGAACTGAATATATATGCGTAATAACTGAATATATATGCGTAAGAACTAAATATATATGCGTAAGAACGAATATATATGCGTAAGAACTGAATATATATGCGTAAGAACTGAATATATATGCGTAAGAACGGAATATATATGCGTAAGAACTGAATATATATGTGTTAGAACGGAATATATATGCGTAAGAACTGAATATATATGTGTAAGAACTGAATATATATGCGTAAGAACTGAATATACATGTGTAAGAACTGAATATATATGCGTAAGAACTGAATATATATGCGTAAGAACTGAATATATATTCGTAAGAACTGAATATATATACGTAAGAACTGAATATATATGTGTAAGAACTAAATATATATGCGTAAGAACTGAATATATATGTGTAAGAACTGAATATATATGTGTAAGAACTGCATATATATGCGTAAGAACTGAATATATATGTGTAAGAACGGAATATATATGCGTCAGTACTGAATATATATGTGTAAGAACGGAATATATATGCATCAGAACTGAATATATATGTGTAAGAACTGAATATATATGTGTAAAAATTGAATATATATACGTAAGAACTGAATATATATGCGTAAAAACTGAATATATATGCGTAAGAACGGAATATATATGGGTAAGATCGGAATATATATGCGTAAGAACTGAATATATATGCGTAAGAACGGAATATATATGCGTAAAAACTGAATATATATGTTAAAGTACTGAATATATATGTGTAATAACTGAATATATATGCGTAAGAACGGAATATATATGCGTAAGAACTGAATATATATGTGTTAGAACTGAATATATATGTGTAAGACCTGAATATATATGTGTAAAAACTGAATATATATGTGTAAGAACTGAATATATATGCGTAAGAACTGAATATACATGTGTAAGAACTGAAAATATATGCGTAAGAACTGAATATATATGCGTAAGAACTGAATATATATGCGTAAGAACTGAATATATATACGTAAGAACTGAATATATATGTGTAAGAACTGAATATATATGCGTAAGAACTGAATATATATGTGTAAGAACTGAATATATATGTGTAAGAACTGCATATATATGTGTAAGAACTAAATATATATGCGTAAGAACGGAATATATATGTGTAAAAACTGAATATATATGCGTAAGAACTTAATATATATGCGTAAGATCGGAATATATGTGTAAGAACTGAACATATATGCATAAGAATTGAATATATATGCGTAAGACGGAATATATATGTGTAAGAACTGAATATATATGTGTAAGAACTGAATATATATGTGTTGTAAGATCGGAATATATATGCGTAAGAACTGAATATATATGCGTAAGAACGGATAATATATGCGTAAAAACTGAATATATATGTGTAAGTACTGAATATATATGTGTAATAACTGAATATATATGCGTAAGAACTGAATATATATGTGTAAGAACTGAATATATATGTGTTAGAAATGAATATATATGTGTAAGAGATGAATATATATGCGTAAGAACTGAATATATATGCGTAAGAACGGAATATACATGTGTAAGAACTGAATATATATGCGTAAGAACTGAATATACATGTGTAAGAACTGAATATATATGCATAAGAACTGAATATATATGCGTAAGAACTGAATATATATGCGTAAGAACTGAATATATATGTGTAAGAACTGAATATATATGTGTAAGAACTGAATATATATGTGTAAGAACTGAATATATATGCGTAAGAACTGAATATATATGTGTAAGAACTGAATATATATGTGTAAGAACTGAATATATATGCGTAAGAACTGAATATATATGTGTAAGAACGGAATATATATGCGTCAGAACTGAATATATATGTGTAAGAACTGAATATATATACGTAAGAACGTAATATATATGCGTAAGAACTGAATATATATGCGTAAGAACGGAATATATATGTGTAAGAACGGAATATATATGCGTAAGAACTGAATATATATATTTGATAGAACGGAATATATATGCGTAAGAACTGAATATATATGAGTAAGAACTGAATATATATGCGTAAGAACTGAATATATATGTGTAAGAACTGAATATATATGCGTAATAACTGAATATATATGCGTAAGAACTGAATATATATGCGTAATAACTGAATATATATGTGTAAGAACTGAATATATATGCGTAAGAACTGAATATATATGCGTAAGAACTGAATATATATGCGTAAGAGCTGAATATATATGTGTAAGAGAATAATATATGTGCGTAAGAACTGAATATATATGCGTAAGAACGGAATATATATGTGTAAGAACTGAATATATATGTGTTAGAACTGAATATATATGTGTAAGAACTGAATATATATGTGTAAAAACTGAATATATATGTGTAAGAACTGAATATATATGCGTAAGAACTAGATATATATGTGTAAGAACGGAATATATATGCGTAAGAACTGAATATATATGCGTAAGAACGGAATATATATGTGTAAGAACGGAATATATATGCGTAAGAACTGAATATATATGCGTAAGAACTGAATATATATATATTTGATAGAACGGAATATATATGCGTAAGAACTGAATATATATGACTAAGAACTGAATATATATGCGTAAGAACGGAATATATATGGGTAAGAACTGAATATATATGTGTAAGAACTGAATATATATGCGTAAGAACTGAATATATATGCGTAAGAACTGAATATATATGCGTAAGAGCTGAATATATATGTGTAAGAGATGAATATATATGTGTAAGAACGGAATATATATGACTAAGAACTGAATATATATGCGTAAGAACGGAATATATATGCGTAAGAACTGAATATATATGTGTAAGAACTGAATATATATGCGTAAGAACTGAATATATATGCGTAAGAACTGAATATATATGCGTAAGAGCTGAATATATATGTGTAAGAGATGAATATATGTGAGTAAGAACTGAATATATATGCGTAAGAACGGAATATATATGTGTAAGAACTGAATATATATGTGTTAGAACTGAATATATATGTGTAAGAACTGAATATATATGTGTAAGAACTGAATATATATGTGTAAAAACTGAATATATATGTGTAAGAACTGAATATATATGCGTAAGAACTGAATATATATGCGTAAGAACTGAATATATATGCGTAAGAACGGAATATATATGTGTAAGAACGGAATATATATGCGTAAGAACTGAATATATATGCGTAAGAACTGAATATATATATTTGATAGAACGGAATATATATGCGTAAGAACTGAATATATATGAGTAAGAACTGAATATATATGCGTAAGAACTGAATATATATGTGTAAGAACTGAATATATATGCGTAATAACTGAATATATATGCGTAAGAACTGAATATATATGCGTAATAACTGAATATATATGCGTAAGAACTGAATATATATGACTAAGAACTGAATATATATGCGTAAGAACGGAATATATATGCGTAAGAACTGAATATATATGTGTAAGAACTGAATATATATGCGTAAGAACTGAATATATATGCGTAAGAACTGAATATATATGCGTAAGAGCTGAATATATATGTGTAAGAGATGAATATATATGTGTAAGAACGGAATATATATGCGTAAGAACTGAATATATATGTGTAAGAACTGAATATATATGCGTAAGAACTGAATATACATGTGTAAGAACTGAATATATATGCGTAAGAACTGAATATATATGCCTAAGAACTGAATATATATGCGTAAGAACTGAATATATATACGTAAGAACTGAATATATATGTGTAAGAACTGAATATATATGCGTAAGAACTGAATATATATGTGTAAGAACTGAATATATATGTGTAAGAACTGCATATATATGCGTAAGAACTGAATATATATGTGTGAGAACGGAATATATATGCGTCAGAACTGAATATATATGTGTAAGAACGGAATATATATGCATCAGAACTGAATATATATGTGTAAGACCTGAATATATATGTGCAAAAACTGAATATATATGTGTAAGAACTGAATATATATGCGTAAGAACTGAATATACATGTGTAAGAACTGAATATATATGTGTAAGAACTGAATATATATGCGTAAGAACTGAATATATATGCGTAAGAACTGAATATATATACGTAAGAACTGAATATATATGTGTAAGAACTGAATATATATGCGTAAGAACTGAATATATATGTGTAAGAACTGAATATATATGTGTAAGAACTGCATTTATATGCGTAAGAACTGAATATATATGTGTAAGAGCGGAATATATATGCGTCAGAACTGAATATATATGTGTTAGAACTGAATATATATGCGTAAGAACTGAATATACATGTGTAAGAACTGAATATATATGCGTAAGAACTGAATATACATGTGTAAGAACTGAATATATATGCGTAAGAACTGAATATATATGCCTAAGAACTGAATATATATGCGTAAGAACTGAATATATATGTGTTAGAACTGAATATATATGTGTAAGAACTGCATATATATGCGTAAGAACTGAATATATATGTGTAAGAACTGAATATATATGCGTAAGAGCTGAATATATATGTGTAAGAGATGAATATATATGTGTTAGAACGGAATATATATGCGTAAGAACTGAATATATATGTGTTAGAACTGAATATATATGCGTAAGAACTGAATATACATGTGTAAGAACTGAATATATATGCGTAAGAACTGAATATATATGCCTAAGAACTGAATATATATGCGTAAGAACTGAATATATATACGTAAGAACTGAATATATATGTGTGAGAACTGAATATATATGCGTAAGAACTGAATATATATGTGTAAGAACTGAACATATATGTGTAAGAACTGCATATATATGCGTAAGAACTGAATATATATGTGTAAGAACGGAATATATATGCGTCAGAACTGAATATATATGTGTAAGAACGGAATATATATGCATCAGAACTGAATATATATGTGTAAGAACTGAATATATATGTGTAAAAACTGAATATATATACGTAAGAACTGAATATATATGCGTAAAAACTGAATATATATGCGTAAGAACTGAATATATATGACTAAGAACTGAATATATATGCGTAAGAACGGAATATATATGCGTAAGAACTGAATATATATGTGTAAGAACTGAATATATATGCGTAAGAACTGAATATATATGCGTAAGAACTGAATATATATGCGTAAGAGCTGAATATATATGTGTAAGAGATGAATATATATGTGTAAGAACGGAATATATATGCGTAAGAACTGAATATATATGTGTAAGAACTGAATATATATGCGTAAGAACTGAATATACATGTGTAAGAACTGAATATATATGCGTAAGAACTGAATATATATGCCTAAGAACTGAATATATATGCGTAAGAACTGAATATATATACGTAAGAACTGAATATATATGTGTAAGAACTGAATATATATGCGTAAGAACTGAATATATATGTGTAAGAACTAAATATATATGCGTAAGAACTGAATATATATGTGTAAGAACTGAATATATATGTGTAAGAACTGCATATATATGCGTAAGAACTGAATATATATGTGTAAGAACGGAATATATATGCGTCAGTACTGAATATATATGTGTAAGAACGGAATATATATGCATCAGAACTGAATATATATGTGTAAGAACTGAATATATATGCGTAAGAACGGAATATATATGGGTAAGATCGGAATATATATGCGTAAGAACTGAATATATATGCGTAAGAACGAAATATATATGCGTAAAAACTGAATATATATGTGTAAGTACTGAATATATATGTGTAATAACTGAATATATATGCGTAAGAACGGAATATATATGCGTAAGAACTGAATATATATGTGTTAGAACTGAATATATATGTGTAAGACCTGAATATATATGTGTAAAAACTGAATATATATGTGTAAGAACTGAATATATATGCGTAAGAACTGAATATACATGTGTAAGAACTGAAAATATATGCGTAAAAACTGAATATATATGCGTAAGAACTGAATATATATGCGTAAGAACTGAATATATATACGTATGAACTGAATATATATGTGTAAGAACTGAATATATATGCGTAAGAACTGAATATATATGTGTAAGAACTGAATATATATGTGTAAGAACTGCATATATATGCGTAAGAACTGAATATATATGTGTAAGAACGGAATATATATGCGTCAGAACTGAATATATATGTGTAAGAACGGAATATATATGCATCAGAACTGAATATATATGTGTAAGAACTGAATATATATGTGTAAAAACTGAATATATATACGTAAGAACTGAATATATATGCGTAAAAACTGAATATATATGCGTAAGAACGGAATATATATGGGTAAGATCGGAATATATATGCGTAAGAACTGAATATATATGCGTAAGAACGGAATATATATGCGTAAAAACTGAATATATATGTGTAAGTACTGAATATATATGTGTAATAACTGAATATATATGCGTAAGAACTGAATATAATATATGTGTAAGAACTGAATATATAGTGTTAGAAATGAATATATATGTGTAAGAGATGAATATATATGCGTAAGAACTGAATATATATGCGTAAGAACGGAATATACATGTGTAAGAACTGAATATATATGCGTAAGAACTGAATATACATGTGTAAGAACTGAATATATATGCATAAGAACTGAATATATAGCGTAAGAACTGAATATATATGCGTAAGAACTGAATATATATGTGTAAGAACTGAATATATATGTGTAAGAACTGAATATATATGTGTAAGAACTGAATATATATGCGTAAGAACTGAATATATATGTGTAAGAACTGAATATATATGTGTAAGAACTGAATATATATGCGTAAGAACTGAATATATATGTGTAAGAACGGAATATATATCCGTCAGAACTGAATATATATGAGTAAGAACTGAATATATATACGTAAGAACGTAACTATATATGCGTAAGAACTGAATATATATATGCGTAAGAACGGAATATATATGTGTAAGACACGGAATATATATGCGGTAAGAACTGAATATATATGCGTAAGAACTGAATATATATATTTGATAGAACGGATATATATGCCGTAAGACTGAATATATATGAGTAAGAACTGAATATATATGCGTAAGAACTGAATATATATGTGTAAGAACTGAATATATATGCGTAATAACTGAATATATATGCGTAAGAACTGAATATATATGCGTAATAACTGAATATATATGCGTAAGAACGGAATATATATGACTAAGAACTGAATATATATGCGTAAGAACGGATATATATGCGTAAGAACTGAATATATATGTGTAAGAACTGAATATATATGCGTAAGTACTGAATATATATGCGTAAGAACTGAATATATATGCGTAAGAGCTGAATATATATGTGTAAGAGATGAATATATGTGCGTAAGAACTGAATATATATGCGTAAGAACGGAATATATATGTGTAAGAACTGAATATATATGCGTAATAACTGATATATATGCAGTAAGAACGGAATGTATATGGGTAAGATCGGAATATATATGCGTAAGAACTGAATATATATGCGTAAGAACGGAATATATATGCGTAAAAACTGAATATATATGTGTAAGTACTGAATATATATGTGTAATAACTGAATATATATGCGTAAGAACTGAATATATATGTGTAAGAACTGAATATATATGTGCTAGAACTGAATATATATGTGTAAGAGATGAATATATATGCGTAAGAACTGAATATATATGCGTAAGAACGGAATATACATGTGTAAGATCTGAATATATATGCGTAAGAACTGAATATACATGTGTAAGAACTGAATATATATGCATAAGAACTGAATATATATTGCGTAAGAACTGAATATATATGCGTAAAGAACTGAATATATATGTGTAAGAACTGAATATATATGTGTAAGAACTGAATATATATGTGTAAGAACTGAATATATATGCGTAAGACTGAATATATATGTGTAAGAACGGAATATATATGCGTCAGAACTGAATATATTAGTGTAAGAACTGAATTATATACGTAAGAACGTAATATATATGCGTAAGAACTGAATATATATGCGTAAGAACGGAATATATATGTGTAAGAACGGAACTATATATGCTTAAGAACTGAATATATATGCGTAAGAACTGAATATATATATTTGATAGAACGAATATATATGCGTAAGAACTGGAATATATATGAGTAAGAACTGAATATATATGCGTAAGAACTGAATATATATGTGTAAGAACTGAATATATATGCGTAATAACTGAATATATATGCGTAAGAACTGAAAGTATATATGCGTAATAACTGAATATAGATGGTAAGAACTGAAATATATGACTAAGAACTGAATATATATGCGTAAGAACTGAATATATATGTGTAAGAACTGAATATATATGTGTTAGAACTGAATATATATGTGTAAGAACTGAATATATATGCGTAGAACTGAATATATATGCGTAAGATGAACTGAATATATATGTGTAAGAGACTGAATATAAGTGCAGTAAGAACTGAATCATATATGCGTAAGAAAGGAATATATATGCGTAATAACTGAATATTATAGTTCTTCGAACAGAATATATATGTAGTCAGAACTGAATATATATCGTTCGTACGCACTGATATATGGTCAGATCTTACGCAGTAAGAAGGATCATTTCTTAAGAACGAATATATGTGTAAGTTTAGAATATATATGTGTAGAACTGAATATTTATGTGTAAGAACTGTATATATATGTGCTAAAACGATAATATGTGAAGAAACTGAATAATATATGCGTA
>JAWPHD010024943.1:0-17733 GCA_037043455.1 Cyrtodaria siliqua | reverse complement strand
CTCAACCAATCGTCTGTGACCAGGATCGCCGGTAGCCAATCGTATTGCAACCGGTGATCCAGTCAAGCCGGGCTGGGAGCACCTGCTCACCGGTCCTCCGCTAGCACTGGACAATAGTTTCTCAACAAATATACAATAAATATAAAACTATGACAAATACTATATACATCAATAGATTCCTACTACAGAGTCGAACATGCTGATACCCAACTTTATCAGGTAAAGACTTTAAAACTATAGTTTGAGTAAGTTAAACAATTCCAGTCGACGGAAATTCAGACGATGACAGTGACGTAAGCGTTTGTCAAGGTTGACAGTATTATTTCAAAGAATGCGTAAAAGTTAAGATAATAAACATGGTTTAATATAAAATCTATGAAAGTTCATTATAATAAGAGTTTGTCTGTTTTGTGCCAATAACATGGGATTAATTTATGGGGTAGAATTTTACATCCGTGCCTTGACCGGTGACAGAAACTGGAATCAAAAATGGCGGACAGCTGTCAAAATTGCAACTCACAAAACCAAATGATCTCCGATTTCTTAGTACAATTGAGATACATTGTCACATAGCTAGCATCTATGAATTATTAAGCAGCAAGCACATGTAAGTAAATCTGTTTTGAGTTTATGTGAATTAGTTATTATGAATAAAATAGCGTGAATTGTAAAATGTTGAGCAAGTAACAATTTGATAAATAGTGATTCTTACAGTATTCTATAACACAACATATTGTTACAAGATGTGCACGTGTATGTGACAGACAAACAGTGACATTCTGGTGATTTATTATAAACACTATGTCCTTATCCATAACATGAAATTTGTAAGAGACGTGATATTGCGCGGCAGGCAGGAGATTACATTTAGCGTTCGCCTTAGGACTTCAACGTTTGCAAATTTGCAGAGAAGATAGAAAACGTAAACTCAAGAACTAAAACAAATATTGTTGTTGATATCAAAATGCAAACTTTGTTTAACCTAAATAGTAAAGGATGGTTGGATGGTGCCGTTTTTCTCCTGTAAATATAATATACTTCCACCAGCGGTCTTTTTTGCCACTGACCGGTAGCTCTATTGTCAATCCTTTTGCGTTTGTGATGTCTTATTTGGCCTTTTAGTCATCTTAAAATTTGTTCTTCGTTTCTGTGTGTGTTTGTGGTTGACTGTCGTCCTTGAATGCTGCTTTTCCTGTTCGACTTTTATAACTATATTCCCCACGTTAAGTACACCTATCCAATGTCTAAATATGTTCTAAGTGTCTGTCATGAACCTATAATACTACTACTAATACTACTACTACTACTAATAATAATAACAATATAATTTAGATTGACATTGATGTCGAAATCCGATCTGTTTTCGACGTGAATCTAAACCTAAGTGTGTTTTTTTAAATGTAGGATTATCTTATGAATTACAACGAACTATCGTTTATGGGAATGCAATGATGACATGACATAAACCGGTAACAAGGAGATTCCTTGGAGAAATGTATCAGACTCGGTCTTATTAAGTCTGTTGATGAGGTGCACTGATTACAACATGATTTCATCGCTAAACATGGTTACAATAGACAAAAGTTGGGCATTCTCATACTCTTCGTTTACAATAAATCACATTAAATCTCTAATTTTTAACAGATAAATATTGTGACACAAAATGCGGTCTGTTAAAACAGGTATATGTTTGAAGGTAATTTTTTTTATATAATATTTTAATATATGTTTTATCCACAATGACTATTTGTATTATCCTGATTGGAACTCTTCTGATTGCAGAGATCCATTAGCCAAGTCTTCGAAAATTTAACGCTGTCAAATTGGAAAAAATCTTACGACGGAAACATTAGACACTGCTGGGTAAATAGAGCATATCTAACATATAACATATAATAGTAATAGTAACTGCTCAGACAAACGGTTATAATTCCTTTGCGAGACAAGCTGTAGACAAAATATTTATGCATATTAAATGCGTCTGTCAAAGACCCAGATAATTGACAACAATGTGAGTAAAGGCATTATCAGAGTTGGACAATGTAGAAAAAAAAGAACTACACTAGTGTCAACATTGAGGCACACATTGTTGGTGAGATGAGAGGTTATTAATAGAAAACAACAACGAACACAAGACAGGGAAATTCGTCATCCGAAGTAGACACCACATATCAAGAAAGTCTTTTGAATTTAAAATGAAAAAGAATACGCACAAAAATATATAAAATTGTTTAATATCTCACTTAAATGATGGTGTAAAACACAATTACATTTCAAAAATAATGAAAATTTAATATTCTATATATGTATATGAGAGAAACGATGCCATTGCAAAATTCACAGTTACCTTGGTGTATTATTTAGAAAATAGTGAAGCATTACATATGTAACCCAAATGGCTTGAACTAAGTTCACGAACTCTATTTTGATACTTACACAAGGATAATTCTCATAGTTTACTATGCTTGTTTACATTGTACTCGTATATACAAAATAAACAAATAACATACAAAGCATCACCATGCCAATGAAAATATATGAATGAATGACTAAATAAATAAATAAATAAATAAAAGATAATTATTGTTGATAATTGTGTTTGTGTGGGTAAACAGCAATCCTAATGGTTATTGGCTTATCCTTCGTGTTAACATGGGGCCAGACATCACGTGGTCATTGCTCTACACTTAGAGAGGATCCTTTGTTTACACACACACACACACACACACACACACACACCGAAATTACGATCTGTCATTTTCATCAAATTCGTTTATTTCCACATCATTGAAGGAATAAGATTGGTATATATTCTATGGGATGACAACGTAACGTATACACAGGAAGTATTTATTTGTATATGAATGTCTTCTGCAAACGTTTTTGGTGTAAACTGTCAATGCTTTGTTCTTCGTTTGATACACGACAAATACGGAAGATAACAACGAAATCAGGAAGATATCGTTGTTAAATACTGCCTAGACAAGTGGTTCCATATAACGACTGTGTAAATCACATGTAGCTGAAGCTAATATTTCTCTGCAAGTGAATGTGATGAACACAGAGTATTTTTCTTTTTCTTTCTTTTTTTTCTTTTTTTGGAAACCTAAGTCGGGATTGTGGCATCCTGGTGCTAATATTTATGCATTTGACGGCATATATTTGTATCCAGAGGTAGGATATCCACCATATTATAGGCACATCCGTGACTGCATGCTGCGACAATTAAAATAGTAAGGAAACGTATTATTTGTCATGTGTCTTGCGGAACATGAATGATTGGGCTAGCACTTTTATCAGAGCCAGTGTACTGATATGTGGGTGTACATTTAATAACTGTTATCTGTTATTCGATGTACTGTTAACTGTTTTCAGTGTTTTTTAATTTACTGATTCATAGTTGCAATGTACCGCTATGATATTGGCGGTGCTTGAGCACCGTCAAAGGTATAACGGGGTTTTGAAAGGAATCCTAGGAATGTGACAAACCTAACAGCACAATGCAACACTACGCTAGAAGAAGTAGTCTCTCATGCATGCCTTAAATGAATTCGATATTATGTGATCACTGACAGAAAATGATGTCCTTGTGTGTTCGCTTACTGTTTAATTAACAAATATTCTCCTAAGTAAATCCTTAGATTGTTTATGTATTAATATGCGCTTTTTCGAGATTTTGATTATGACGCATTTGACAGACGAACAGTCGGTGTTTGTAAACAAAATGCCGCTTAATCATTTGATGCCCTAAATAAGAAACAATGTCAGAATAAAGGCAATTTATTATTTATTTAGGTCTTACATACCTATTTTATCAAAATTTCACTAAGTCAACTTTTTATCATCAGTTTAAAAAGTTATAAATCGAGTTAAAATCGTGCTACAAGCAGACGGTCTGTGTTTATTGAAAATGTATCATGTTACTAAACATAGAACAGTCAGCTTGCTTAGAAAACAATCTACGGAAGTTAATTCGGGCCATTAGAGTTAGCTAAAATATATTTAATTTAAAATGGAATATATCTCTCTACTGTAAACATGTTGTAAAATGACTCAGCGAGTGTGCATACATTGGCTGTTCGCTGTATATTTACTGCAGAGGCAGTATGTGTCTTAGAATAACAACTATTAGTTTATTAGTTACATGGAAAGGTGGCCAAATGTACAGCCTTGGTGTAGGTAATGAGCATTATAGTATCTACCTTGGTATAGGCACGTTTGGTGACGTTTTTGAACCTTTATATAGCAGAAGTAATGCTGTTGTACCTTGGTATATAGTACTGTACAATCTGTATAGCATATACGTCATGTTGTCGTACCTTCAACTATATATGTACCATATGTGATGTTTTATCCTTGGTATAGATACATATCAGTCTGTATAACATATCGGAGGTTGTTGTACTTTGGTTAGGTATTGAACTATATATGCATCATATGTGATGTAGTTTGTTCCTTGGTATAGGTATCAAACAGTCTATATATCATATTTGATGTGTTGCACCTTGGAATAGGTATTGAACTGTATATGTATCGAATGTGATGTATATCATAGTTGATGTTGTTGCACCTTCGTATAGGTATGAATATATATATGTATCATATAGGTACATATAGTATACCCTATTTCAGGTTGTTGTACCTTGGTATAGGTATTGAACGGCATATTTATCATATGTGATGTAGTTTGTTCCTTGGTATAGGCATCAAACATTCTTTATACCATATTTGATGTGTTGTACATTGGTATAGGTACATAACAGTCGGTACAGCATATTTCAATTGGTTGTACCTTGGTTTAGGTATTGCACGGCATATTTATCATATGTGAGGTTGTTTGTTCCTTGGTATATGTATCAAACATTCTTTATACCATATTTGATGTGTGTACCTTGGTATAGGTACATAACAGTCGGTACACTCGGTTTAGATATTGAACGGCATATTGTAACGTGCTGGTGGTTCAAGTGGTAGCGTACCAGCACATTGTCGCCGTAGCCTCGTTAAAGTTTAAATAAAATGGACTCCGATAGTATACTTGTAAATAAATAAAACGCTATAAAAAACCTATTTCATAATAAAATAACAAGGAAGATAAATAATTAACCTACTCGTGTGAACGTTTCCTTCTTTTAATTCTCTCTTTAGGAAATGCTAAATATCAATATCATCAACAAGTTAATATAATATATAACGAATGTAACAATTCTTGACTAGATATAATACTCAACAGATTATGAAATAGTGAATCTAGTAGATCTTATCAAATGACTTAGATTAAAGTGTAATATTCAAAGTGTCCCTTTAGTTACTTCAAACTATGATAAATAAAAGATGCTCTCTTTAAAACAGACTAAGTGTCTTTTAGTACTTATTATTATAAACAAATTCTAAATAAATGCTCCCTATCAGTAGATATTAGATAAATAAATTACCAATGAGTAAATGAATCAAGGATGCTGGAAAATCAATGGAGATCGGAGTCCTTGTGCGCAGTTGACCTTTCCTTAAATACTAAATATCCCTAAAACTGTGCGCCGCACAAGAATTGCATGTGCGAAGAACGCCGCACTAGCATTGCCTAACGAAATACATAATAAACCGCGCAACGTCAAAGTCGTAACAAAACCGCACAATGAAATATGTGCGCTTTTCCTACTAGCCTAACTAAAGACTGAAATTACAACGTATTCTACTATTAAACTATAGTAAACAATAAACAATATTAATAAATGAATGATTTTTACATAAAACACTTACATTGGATAAATAATATGACCTTAACTAAATGTGAAATGAGTGTTTCAAAAGTATTTGAAACTCGATTTAAACTTAGCGCCCATAGCGTTGCTTTAGAAAACAACCCACAATGCATCGGACATAAACATCCAAAATGGTTACCGGAAGCATATTCAAAACAACACGCGATAAGAATAAACAACTAGAATTTGGCTGAATACACTCGTTACAAAAAAGTAACTTTATAGAATCTAGTCTAGATGATAAATTAGACTGAAAGCGTAATCATTATGTTAATAAATTACAAATATCAATCTAAAAGATCGATCTAACCTCAAATCGTGAAAACGAAAGTAGAATGCAAAATAGCGAGGCACTACGATATTTACCATATGTGGTGTAGTTTGTTCCTTGGTATATGTATCAAACAGTCTATATATCATATGTGATGTGTTGTACCTTGGTATAGGTACATAACAGTCGGTACACTTGTTATACCTTGGTATAGGTATTGAACGGCATATTTATCATATGTGATATAGTTTGTTCCTTGGTATAGGTATCAAACAGTCTATATATCATATGTGATGTGTTGTACCTTGGTATAGGTACACAACAGTAGGTACATCATATTCATGTTGTTGTACCTCGAATAAAATAACATTTGTTCGTGTTACACTTTCATACAAGCTTAAGAAAACTTGCTAGAAATGTTATCACAACTGGAAAGGACCCTACTTGGTCCCTATCATGGGTTAAAACTCTTCCGCGACAATTCCAAACATGGTACGAGTCCTAGTCATAATCATTTGTAAAAAAACGGTTAAACTAAATAAACTATATTGAAAGAGGTTATGACAATATTATTTTCTATCTAACTGCGTGTTAAGAAGCTGATGTATTTTCAGTTCGCCACAACGTTTAATTGAATATTGGGGACCCTATGATGACGTCTACCTAAATCCTGAAAAAGACGATAGCTTTTTATGTTTGTTTTCAATAAGTCTGTCTTTTCGTGAATCATAAACGGTTTATTGTTACTCTGTTTTCTGCTAATCCATTGAGTACATTATTCGTGGCTTTCAGCTATTATGACTAAGGCCAGACTATCGCTTGTTAATGATCAATAGTTTGTAAATGGATAACCTGGTTAGTATTCCTTTATTAGCATTGCACCGTATACTGGTTTGACAATAGAGCAATAGTGAGGTTTGGTGTACGATCAAAGTAAAATTTGGTGTACCATCTACCCTGTTTAAACATGCTGCGGAGTTCTTTTCCACTGGCAGTTCCAATGTGGTACCTTTGGTGTCAACCCTGTTATGTGTTAGGTGTCGCGCGCGTACTGTGCGTGAGTGAGACTTGGTGCTCCGTCGAATCAAGTTGCAGTGGCCTATCCTGCCACCGACAGTTCCAAGACGGTACCCATTTTAGCAACCGTTTTGTGTTTATGGTGTTTCACTCTTTATTTTTAAATATTTACATTGTCTTCTAAAATGCTTGTTCTGAGTCGGCTGTTTGTTGCTTTCGAAGGATCTTCCTTATCAGTATTTATTTTAGCATTCACACTAGTGTTTGTTTAGTGCAGGGGGGCGGCTGTAAAGAGTCTCTATGTGCTACGAATCAGTAGTGTTAGTTTGTATTGGTTGTTTGGGGTCAACGAACCCAAAATAGATGGCTTTGAAGTAGAATACCACTTACACCATTTAGGGGCTTGAGAGGTGTTGCTTTGCTTACTTTGTGGTTTTCCAGGAGTTTGAATTTTAAATTGTAAATGAATATTTATCACATAACATGGCGTCTGGGAGTATAATAAAGCCATGACTTATTTCTCGTAATACACTAGTGTATTACCGATACCAATTGTTTTTATGGTATATCATACGGTACGTTCAGACGCTATAATTATTTATCATTATTTGAAATCTTACTTTATAAAATGAACGTTAGCAAAGTTAAATTTGGTTTAGGGTGTCGCATTATTTGTAAGGCGAACGCATTTACAACCGCGTAACGTAGCGACGTCGTGTAAACAAGAAAACGACGTCATGATTTGCCTTGCAAATTGCCGCCGTATATAAGGACAATTGACAACATTAAAGGTCTCACACCTCTATTATCTCCCCTGAAAGCTCACGGACCTAGAGACAAAAGGAAAACAGAAAATAATTCTATTTTTTTCTCAATTTTAGGCAATTTTTAATTTGAAAAATAGGCTTTTCTTTGCTTTAGCATACATCTGCAGTGTAAAAGACAGATGATACAGAAAATCCCATGTTAATATGAGGTTTCATTCAAATTTCAGAATTGTTTGACCGAAGCACCACATATTCAGCTAGATAGTGTATGAATTTTGTATTTTCCATAGGGTTCACAAAACATGAGCGAGAAAAAAACCCAACCAGGCTAACTTATATATTTTATTGTTTTAAATTACTGGTCTTGGCTATACTGAAGATATTAAACCAACAACAATGTCTGCTGCCCTGCTTTGAAGCTCAGATGTTGGAAAAGGCTGCACAGTAACCATATGGGAAAATTAATTGTGGTGTGAGACCTGAAGTAAAACTATCACGTCGTAGGTGGGTTATGTGATAAACAGAATCTTTCATTCGTGACTGTGTGTTATTGATTTTAATAAACTCCTTGGATAAAAAGATAGGATACTCGGCAAGAGCCTCGTATCCTATCATTTTATCCAACTCGTTTATTAAAATCAATAATACACAGTCACTTATGTAAGATCCATTATATATTTAACATAGGGTTAAACTTGTTAAAAAGTTTATCAAAAGAGGTTATGACCCTATCATTTTGCAACGTACTGCATGCTTGGTGGTGGACCCTTTTACAGTTCGCCACTATGCTTTCCTCTTTAATTGTACGATGATCGGACAGGCTGTGGACCCTATGATGACGCCTACCTAAAACCCATTGGGACGGTGGCGTTTGATGTATTTCTATGATCTTTCTTGTCGTGCCCTTAATGGTTTATTCTCTTGTTGCTCTGGCTTCTGCCAAGTCAAAGAGTACCTATAATGTGGCTTTCTAGACTATTGTTTTTTTGTATTATATTTACACGAGCATATTTGTGTTTTACTTATATTGCCTATTGATGCTGCCTCGTTGGTTAGAGATTAGATCAGGGCGGGGATTTCTTTATTTACACTGTCCTGTTTTAATGGGATGACAGTAGGGTAAGTGTGAGGTTTGGTGCACCCTAGAACCGGTTTAAACCCCCAGTGGCCTACTTTGCCACTGACCGTTCCAAGGCGGTAGCCCTATTGTCTACCCTTTTGTGTTTGTGATGTCGTTTGCATTTATTTTTACTTTTGCCTTCTTGTTTGTCTGTTGGCGTGTTTGTTTCTGTGTTTTGTGGTTGACTATCCTCCTTAAATGCTACTTTCCCTGTCCGATATTTTTATATTTCTATATATTGCTTATTAATGCTGCCCTGTTTGTTCAAGAAATGAAATAAAATATTCCAAGCGGGCTTATATTGTGTTATTACCTGCTGGACGGAACTTGAAGTTGTATAGTTGAGTTACGAGTGTCTGACCCCGCGGTATCGATGTTGTTCAAGTCCATATTACCAGGTTTTGAGCTCGAACAATATAAACCCGCTGGAACTATTTTATATCTGTCATGCATATTTGAGCATAATTATGATACACAATTTTCGAGAGATTGAACAAAATACATTTTCACAAATTGTATGCCCATGTTTGAACACCAAACGAAGAAAAATATGCAGCTTTATCCTGTTTTCAAATAATAACGGTAAACGTGTTTTCTGGCGTTAAAATGACGTCTTAACGGTTAACTGACGTGACGTCAGAGTTCTTGATAGAACATTTAATACCTCCTCAATAACCAATCAGCACTGAGTATTTTAATAAACCATGTTGGAATAGAAGCACTGTCCCGTTTAATTGGATCCATGACAGTACGGTACGATTGAGGTTAGGTGCACGCTTCAATCTGGTTCAAACACGCAGTGGACATTTTGTCACCGACCGTTCCAAGGCGGTACACGCGTTGTCAACTTGTGTTGTGTCACATACTTTGCTTAGATTTGTCCTGTTAATGTTTATTTGCTTTACATGTGTTTTTTTGTTTGACTGCATTCTGTGAATGCTACCTTTTCTATTCGACATTTTTATCTACTTTTCCTGTTCTACGTTTACATTTAGCTATACTCATATTTGTACTGAATGACCTTTGAAACAGGCTAATTCAAATACGAGTGAAAACAGTAACCGCGCATCTTAAACATTGATTTCTGAATGCTCTAGAACTCCAGTCAGTTTAGATTTTCAAGAGAGGCTGACATATCTAATCGGAAACTAATCTGGAAAAATGCAGTTTTAAAATTGATGCTTTTTCATTAATTTTCGATTCTGTCTCGTTCGGTGTCAGTTTGATTGTATTAATATAATAGCTTCGAGAGGGTGAAAGTGTTATAAATGTTTTTGATTTTAAAAGCATTATTTAATTATTGATCCAATACAAAAGCAAAGGGATCAAATGCATATTGTATTGCATATAGGAAAACCATTATCCTGCATGATGAATTTAAATAGTATTTTTTGTAATAAAATATTCAATTTAAAAGAAGCTTTTAAAGGCGGATATAAATAATAGAGCAGATGTTTGTATTAATAAATCAAGCTGAAAAACCTGAAGGTCTTTGTATAGGATATGGATATACCACATCGATATTTTCCATTTATATGTATGGACATATTTTGGCTAATATTTTAGATCACACAATTATATTACAATCACACGGCAAGATCTCTACACTTGTATGTATAGGAAAGAAATATCAAGCTTTCCAAACACACGTATTACAAGAGCTGTCGGATGATGCCTTTATTTATTAGCCAATTAAGTTGAAAAAGTTATATATTTCTGTTTTTTATCATGTAAATGTGTGTAAACATTTCAATACGAAAGCTTTTAACTAGTGTAATTAAATTATCTAATATGTGCGGTTGCATTTGTTAGTCTGTCCAGGGGTAATATACATGTATATCAGCTTCTATACAGTTTTCTGACAACATTAGTCTAACTTGAAAAGGGACATAACTGTTCCAAAATAAGTTTCAGAGTTATATGCCTTATGTATGGCTTGTTATTTATCGATACTGAATACATGTCTGACGTTTCGTTCCAATCTGACCAGTGGTTCTACAGATCGGCTTACATATACAGTTTCTAGCACAATTTGTTACAAAATTTAATACAGGTGCATAACTGTGTCAAAATAAGTTTCAGAGTTATATACCTTATGTATGGCATGTTATTTATCGATGCCGAATACATGTCTGACGTTGCATTCCAATCCGTGCAGTGGTTAAGCAGATATTAAGTTTCTTACACATTTTGCCTATGTAAAAATAGGGGCATAACTGTTATTTACACAATTCACCTAAGTAAAAACGGTGCATAACTGTCCAAAATATGTTGCAGAGTTATGTGACTTGCGCATGTTATGCTATGTGTTAATACTGAATACAGGTGTGAAGTTTCATTTCAATCTGTCCGCTGGTTAAAGATATTATTAGTTTACATACACATATTTAACACAATTTGACTACGTATTAAAAAGGCCATAACTGTATTAAAATAGGTTGCAAAGTTATGTAACTTGGGCTTGGCATATTATCTATTTATACCCAATGCATCTATGAAGTTGCATTGAATTCTTTCAAACAGTTTCTGTGATATGAGCTTACTGGACAGATTGTGGACCCTATGATGACGTCTACCTAAATCCTTATAGGACGGTAGTGTTTGATGTTTGTCTTTAATATTGTCTTATCGTACCCTTAACGGTTTTGCTCTCGTTGCTCTGGCTTCTGCCAAATCACCGAGTACTTATTTTGTGGCTTCATAGTTTTTTTTATATTTGTATCCATGATCATTTATGTGTTTTACTTATATTGCCTTTTAAATATGCCTTGTTTTTTAGAGATCATTACCTGCCGGGAATATCTTCATTTACATTGTCCCGTTTATTGGGATGACAATATGGTAAGAGTGAGGTTTGGTGCACCCTAGAACCTGGTTTAAACCCCCAGCGGCTTATTTTTGCCACTGACCGTTCCAAGGCGGTAGCCCTATTGTCAACCATTTTGTGTTTGTGATGTTTAATCTTGCCTTTTAATCATCTTTAAAGTTGTTTTTTGTTTCTGTGTGTGTTTATGGTTGACTGTCGTCCTTGAATGCTTCTTTTCCTTTCGATTTGTATATCTAATTTTACCGAAAAAGGTTAAGCAAAGCAGACGACGACGGACAAGGAGACGCCGACGGACACGGAGTCGCCGACGACGGGGCGAGTAACACAGCTGATAATGTCTTCGAAAATTCAAGCTAAAAATAGGTATTAAGTCCAAAAGGCCGATTGGGGATTCAACAATATTCTAGGGTACAACAAACCTCACTCTTACCCTATTGTCATCAAAATGTAACGGGACATCGTAAATAAAGAATTCCCAGCCAGGTTATATCCTCTAACAAACTTGGCAGCATTAACAGGCAATTAAGTATGACAAAAAGACGACCACGAATACAGAACTATTAAAAAAACAACATAT
Source organism: Cyrtodaria siliqua (assembly GCA_037043455.1). Taxonomy (NCBI): domain Eukaryota; kingdom Metazoa; phylum Mollusca; class Bivalvia; order Adapedonta; family Hiatellidae; genus Cyrtodaria; species Cyrtodaria siliqua. The sequence goes on along the minus strand of JAWPHD010024943.1, from coordinate 5,392 downwards.
AAAGACACAAAAGTAGTATTCAGTGACTTAATAAATATCCAAACTCAATCAACTGAAATTTCCTTCGGGATAATGCTAAAAGCAGGTGCATGGTATAGTATAGAAATGTCAATATAATTTTCACATATTTTTTCCGACATATGGCATTCAGATGATTAATTCCTAGCAAGATAGCTGATGTCTTGCTCCACCATATAATATACATTGCTAAATCAGTATACCGTTATGTATGTCCCCAAGAGATGTTTATAGAGTCGTCGTTAGAAGATGAATGCAAAGTGATAAATGAGAGCGAAATTGAAACCGTGGTTGCCAATTTTACCACTGATATGTCTCGTTATTTATTAAGTATACAACGAATGTGTGATATTGGCATTGGCATTTTAGCCGGAAGCAGAGCTGTATGACTGAGTTATTATAAAATGGACACAAGAGGCTAAGGTAGGCACGGAGTTCATATCAGAGCCATGTCACCTGTTGAATGTACAACGATTACATACGAGTATACGGTATGTTGTTGGTCATCTGTGTATTTCGGTACATTTCTTGAGACTCTCTTGATAAATGGAATTAATATAAACGGACACACGGCATTAATGTTTCAGTTTCGTTTTTTACTGGTCTTTTGGGATAAACGAACCCAATATAAGTGGTTTTGAAGTAGAACATCGCTTAAGCCGGTGCTAGGGGTCGTGAGAGGTGTTGTTTCTCACATTACCTCTGATGAACAGACTCAATTAAACTGAGTCTGCTACATTATTCTCTTGGTTGTATTTACCTTATCAACAAGTATTGCCTTTATTTTCACACGTACTTTACTCCCATATCAAAAAGGTGCAGGGTTTTCATTTTTGAAAATGGAGAGAGGCCATATTGTACCCGAGGAATTGATTTAAACGTGCTTGATAGTTTGATGTATAAGGATCTTTTCTGAAAAAGTGTCAAATTCTACCGAAAGATTTTTGAGAAATGTGAATTTTAAAAGCGTTGCTCTACTCCAGGATCATTATCTATAATTGCTTCATCTAATCTGTATAAAGTTACTTCATGCAAAATATAATTGTTTTTAGTTTCCGAGAAGAGGACATCGAAAAGTTTATTTGAACTAACTTGACAGTCTTGGGTAAACATCGTTTCGAAAGAAAAAATCAACAACTTTCAATACATTTAATGGTTTCTTTAAAAGAGATTGTGTGATGTTTTCTCTATATAACCCTATATAAAATACTTTACCCCTGATAGTCTAAGGCATAACATTTATATTTGAAAGCTACTGTCAAAATGTATCTATTGATTATTCAAAAGATTTTGTTTAGAGTTAATTTGTTCTTTGTTTCTGTGTGTGTTTGTGGTTGCCTGTCGTCCTTGAATGCTGCTTTTCCTGTTCGATTTTTATATCTATATTATACACTCATATATATAAATATATATTTATATCTTTATAAACTCAGGGGACCCATTGGGCGGGGCAATATTTTATCCCGGGGTCTTAATTTGAACCCAACATGATACTTAGGGACACGAATATCACTTCAGAAAATTAACTATCAAACTGCTTACAAAGGTCTTGAGAGGTTGTTTAAAATGTTCCATATGTATCGCTATAAGCAAACAAGGAATGCGGGCGTGCTAATTTTCAGTCTATTATTCATTTAATCAAACTTAGATATAAGGAACAAATCTTATAAACAGTTGTTGACATATGTCTAAAGGTTTTTGAGAATAAGTTTTATCCTTAATTTGCCCTATATTTCTGAATATATACACGAATGGGACACTCGTGGTAATGGTTATATGTTACCTCTGGGACTTACTTTTAACAAACTTGAGAGCTTAGCTATCATTTGATAAAGCAAAAATTGTCAGTGATGCTTGAGAGAAACAGTTTTCGAGTACAGAATATCTATATCTATATACAAACATAAGATTAACACAGGCTTTATATACACACTTATGATACTTCTAGTAGATAGCTTGCGTATAATACCTCGAAAAAGTATATTAAAAGAAAAAAAGGTTTATGTTTACTTTGCAACTATGTAGACGAAAGCATATCATATAAAATTTGACCTTTCATGTGTCACGTATAACAAAATAAGGTCCATTTAATGTCCAGTTAAACTTAACATTCGGAATTACCATGCTGGTGTGTATATATGAACGCAAGGCAAATCTTCAGTTATACAAAATAAATATCCATTATTTTTTTAAAATGCATAAAGGCAACTTATTTTCTATAACGAAAGTGCGTCCTCAACTCGAAGAAGAATACCATTACCATATACATGGTATCTACATGTTTTCTTTTTCCGGGAAATAATAATAAATATGTTCAAAAATAGCAATTAGAACATAGCATTGATGTTATGTTATCTAATGTACCCCACCCACCCCCTTCCCCCCATTACAAACCCAATCTCGTTTCTGTCAAGTTTTAGAATATCTTCGTCTGCAATGATACAGCAGTGATAAATATTCATAATAACGAAGAATATTTTCTATGAAAGTGAATTCGCATTCAAGAATTGCTTATATTTGTGGCGTTTTATTCTCATTTATTAGGATCTGGAATACGACAGATTTATAACGCTGATCGCTATCATTTATTTTGGGTTTCATGGTAATTTTTCTCGTTAGGAGAGGCATTGCCTGCATAATGCCCTGAAAGCTTTACATATTCCCCTATCATTATACACGTCTTTATGTCGATATGTTATAATCACATATAAACACAGAAAAACGTCCTTAGTGATCGCATGCGAAACAGGAGAACGTGATGTACATATATTGCTTACGTTTAACTTTTGCACGTATAGTCAGTTCAGTTATTTCGTAATTATCACAGTTATTTGTCTCAATGGACGGTCTTGTTTGTGGACGAAACACGAAATATTAACCAAGACGAAACACGGAATATTAATCACCTGTCACATTTGAGATCTCGTCTGGAATAATCATGAGAAACACAAGCAGTGGTTCCATAACATAAAACATATTCTATGAAAACATTTAAGTTTGATAAAAATACATTCTTTTTTCTCTATATTCAATATTACAATGTTGTATCGGCAAGCATTTTTCCCGTTAGCAAAATCAGAAATCTAAACAAGAAATATTTTATTTTATTTTCTGTTGATAAAGCATTCTAAGTATATGTTATCTGTGGTATTCACCATATAGGGCATACGATACACGTCTACGAACGGCGAGACGATTTTTGATATGCGCCGCACGTTCTCCTACGCGTTTGACTTATTTATGTGTGTACTTTGGCGCAGAGTTTCTCTGCGCTACTCTGCGCTAGACATAAACAGTCAGTTTAAACTAATAGATTGCATTTTATAAATGTACAACTTACCGAAAGTGAATAATGATAATTTCCGTTTAACACTAAAATTGTAATCCAAAAAACATTTTGAAATGAAATACAATAGTTAAATCTAAGCACTATGCATTGTTTGAACGGCAAAACATAGGTGTCTTGCGCTGTGACGTCAAACAAGAAACGTTTACACACAGTCTGAAATTGTCCACACGGTCTTTGGTCAAACGCTATGAGACGAGCATCTATAAACGTACGTATGTAAAAAAGCACACAGGCGTCAAATAAATGAGACTATCCAACATACAACATCACTATCGTCAACAATTAAAATGGTGTTGACAGAACTACCATCTTGCGTTGGATAAATGAGGGTTTGTTAAAAAATAAGATTATTTTAGACGAAATGGATTTTTAGTCTCATATAGGAGACTGAGTGTTTCTGAAAAACAGAATATGAGTTATAAAGTTTCTGTGAACAGATAGAAGTGAATAGCTTACAGTTAATAAATACAATTCCAAAAAAGTATAAAAATCTGTTTCATTTAAAATTAAATTCTGACTTTTGAGTTCCATTTGGTGGTGGGTTATGTAACTCAGTAAAGGTACAGACCTAATAACAAATAGATTGGACACTACGAAAATTATCTAAATTTGACGTGGCACTGTGCGAAAATTTCACAACATATTTCCCAATTTTAAACACACAGCATTAAGAGTTTTGTAGATACAAGTTTCATTCAATTGTGACATTTTTAACTTTTAACATTTTTTTATATAATTTCTTATTTTGAAAATAAACATAAATTATTATAATACCATTTTGTTATTCACCTATGAATCTTTTGAATATATTCTCATCAAAATCAGTGAATAATTGAGAGAGAAGATAGAAGGAAAAGTTAAGGTGCCATGTGATATTTTGGTTACTTCATTGTGTTAAGATAGGAAGTTTCCTATTTGTTTATTAATATGTCTGTGGTAAAGGGAAATGGTGAATATTCGATTGGTAGCCTTGTGTCCAGGGCGATAGCACTGTCAGCCAGTGACCCTGAGGTTGAGTCCCTGGTAAATGGTCAATGTAATAAACATTAGACAGGTCTACATCTTTATCCCATGTGATAGGGTTCGGAAATGTTCAAGTTCATTCTTCTCTTACCATAAATAAGACGCCAGGGTTATTGCTAATAGGCACTGACATCTACTATTCTTTTACTTTAAACGAACGATACTGTCAGTAGATGAGACTTTTATTAGCCTGATATGTATTGGAGAAATTATTGATCTCTAAACAAATAACGATAGAGTTTAACAAATTCTGAAGATACGAGAATAAACCAAGGAATAGTAAAATAAACGAGCAAAATGGCGGTATATTTATTAATACCAACGTTTCGGTCGTACCTTGATCAGAAGATGTAAAAATGCAAATAATAATGGACTACATAATGTTTTCTAATGCATCAAAACTAAAAGTAATGAATAAATTATTCTTTAACTGCTCATCGAAAATGAGAAATATGGTCCTATAGAAATCACAGCTCCCAAACGCAATGGCACCGCAAATCCGCATTGTACCACAAAAACGAGCAAATTAACTCTTACGATGAAAATGACAATATACAACACAAAGAGTGGTGAATACAGGGTTGCCGACTTGGAACGGTCAGTAGGCAATGCGGCCCACTAATTAGCTTAAATCGATTTTAAGTGTACTCGCTATTATCCTGTCTTCAGCGCTCAAATTGACAAGACAGTTACTAATAAAAAGTACATCCCATTGAAAGGAAATCTCTAACAATAAAGTTCACATCCAGAGAAATTAGGAAACAATATAGGTATATGTTATTGTAAAAATATATATACAAAGAAAGAACATGATTAGAAACTCCTCAGGATGTATCCAGAATTGTACTGAACAACCACAGCAGTTGCAGTCAAAGTTAAAACCCGAGGGACGAACGTTCATGCATACATTTTTTTGAGCCACCACATATAGAGATGAAACATATATATGAATCCGGGAACCGTACAATTGCTTTAAATTAGCGTTCATATGCTCGTGGGATA
>JAWPHD010024942.1:0-17734 GCA_037043455.1 Cyrtodaria siliqua | reverse complement strand
CGTTTGGAAACCCCATATCATAGGATTTATATTGTACGCACTCCAGCGCAGTTTGCGTCAGCTAGGTTACGGTGTAAAGTTCACACTTTGTCAAAGTATACAGACCCGTCGATCACATATGCTTACGGTTTAAATGCCACGGATCTTTGCATTTATATATAAACTGACATATTGGTATGTCTATGTCTAACATAACATATTGTTTTTATTACTTCATCAATGCATTACGTTACATTGATAAGAAGGGGCGTCATAGGCTTGATTTATCAATCGATATTTATACAATAATACGAAATATGAAGTATCATATATATAGATAGCCCCTTTATATAAAGAACAGGAAAAGACTAGTGCATTGTGGCTCCCGATTATGTTACTGTAGTTACTGGTCCTATGGATCTTTGTGGCTTAAAAGTAAATACCCCTTAAGCCGGAGCTAGGGACGTGCGAGGTGCTGCACCATATGTTACCTCTCATAAAAAGAGCCTGTGGCCGCTCTACTAGATAATAATGGCTCTTATAGCAGGTGAGTGTGAGTACTAGTGTGGATCAAAATGGGTGTCAGATATGGCTGTTTTTTTAATTTGTCTGAGCTTTTAGATTAAATAAACATTTTGAACAAGTCTGGTAAAGATAAACAAGGTTTGAACTCACGTCCACAGGCTCCGAATTTAAAGAAATAAAGAAGTAAAAAAAAAAATTTATTAACTGAACGAATGAAACAAGTTTGAAAAAAAGAATTAAACTGGGATTTGAAACTAGAAATTTGTCCAAGGGACGCGGATGTTCCCACTGAAAACTATCATGAAGACCTTACAGGGGCGTAGCGTAGCCTGTTTTCAATACTCCTAAAACGAGGTGCGAAACTTAAATTGGTAATTTCCACCCTCTACCCGCTCGCCTCTATTATTTGTATTGCATTTTCCAACTTGTTTGGGCTTTTTATTTTCTTAGTTTTATTTTCCAAGTTACGCCTGGGAGTAAAGCAGTATGCCACGCTACGCCCCTGCCTTAGATAGACTATATCTGATCCCTCAATTGCACTGCAACAGAGAACGATCTTTTGCAATTGTTTCGGACTCTATATTTAAAACTCGCACATTCAACACATTGTGCAATTAGGTAAATACCGTTTTAAAAAAAATGATATGCAATATATTTAAGGTCAATTTATGCAAAACTGTTTTTTTCCTACAGTTATTTTTACATCTCATAGTTCCGATAGATGCCGAGTCGATCAAAAACAAACGGAACTTCATGTAGTCTTTAGTAGTTATGGAAATCAACTTGCGTTTCCGATTGTAACTCGGTACATTCGGTATCCATTACGGCATTTTAACATAAAGTAATTGTTGTCATCAATGCGTAACAAAATTATAAATGCGATTTAAACCCTTTAAGCAGTCACTTAAGTGACTGTTTTCGATTGAGATCTTCATCGTTTTATATATAACAATAAGCTTGGGAACTATGCTGTACATCTGATTTTCTGAACAAAAATCTATTGTTCGGGGAGTTTGTTTCAGCCAAAGTTTTTTTCGACCTTTAAGACAAAATTCACATAAGACATAAATAAGATGTATATCAGTGAAACAGACAATTTTAGTGGTGAATAAAAATACCTTACTTTTCAAAATCTGTTCAAAAATAAAAATTCCACATGCGAAAATTGTTTTTGATAGGGCATTTTCAATGCAAAGTCCTGCTGCATTAAAAACGTGATTTTTTTATAGTTTTTTTTTATCCAAAAATGGTTTTAATGTGTTGGATAAATGTAAATTAAGACACTCTGAAAGTTTTATAACAAAATATTAGGGCAAACTGAAGTTATTTGAGATTTCATAATTTTCTGCTGCTCCAGCAATAAGGAATTTACATGCAAAAATCCCCACCAAAAATAATTTTGGCTGTAAAATATTTATTTCTCAACCGATTTTTAAAAGTATGGTATTTTTATTTACAACAACAAATTCCAATTCTAATGATAAATTATATATGGCCGTATTTATAAAATTGCTCATGCTATTGCCGAAAAACCTTTGGCTGAAACAAAAGCCCCAAACAATAGTTTATATTCACATCGTAATGCAGATTGTATGTAGTTAAAAAATGACACTCTATACTTTCGGTTCAGTACTCGTATATATCTTTATTTACGTATGTATAATGACGCATTAATATATGTTTATAACATGGCTTCTGGGAGTGTAATAAAGTCATGGCTTATTTCTCGTAATACACTAGTGTTTTACAGATGCAAATGAGGCCCTAATCACTGTTTGTATACACTTAACCCTATAATCCCAATTGTTTGCATGTGTATTATAAAATTCGTTCAAACACCTCAACTTTTTATCATTATTTGAAATCTTACACTATAAAATACACGTTAGTAACGTTAAATTTAATTTAAGGTGCCGCATTATGTGTATGGCGAACGCCTTTAGTTCTCACAACACACTTCGATTTTACTGTGTTGGCCATAGGCAGTATAGTCCAATTTTCCATTCTGAATCAAGCATTTACAGTCTAAAAGTATTTTTTTGGGAAAATACAGTTACTGCTGCTCATAAAAATCCACAAAATCTGGTACATAGCCCAGTTTGGTTTTTTTTAATGTGAGTGTCGGCAGTCAAGGTACTCTTTTCGGCTTTCACTAAACAGTTTGCACCTAAACTCATACGCATTTTGAGCACTTGTGCTGTCAGTGTCGTCTAATCGCTGTTCATCCAATCTCACACTATTGTTTTCTCACCTGCAACAAGAAAAGAAAATATCCATGGACAATTATTAAAATATCTCAAACCGAAGAACACACCCCTACTTTTTATGGTGTAAGAATCATCCTACAGTCACATGAAAGGGAGCTAAGTGTGTAGTGAGATCTGTACAGCCGCGTATCGTATCTGACATCATGTAAACAACAAAACGACATCATGATTTGTCTTACAAATTGCCGCCGTATACAAGGTAAATTGATCACATTTAAAGTGGAACTATCACGTCGTAGGTGTATTATGTGATAATACATTCATGACTGTGTATTATTTTAGTTTAATAATATTTTATTGCAGATATGTTACAATACATCAATTCAACATCACAATATTCATAGAAACATATGCAAATGGATTGAACTACAAGTTATTACAACATTAGTTACAGTTCTCTCCATACTGTGTATTATTGACTTGGAGAGCCTCGTAGCTATCATTTTATCCAACTCGTTCATTAAAATCAATAATACACATAGTCACTCATGTAAGTATTAGTATTTGAAATTTAAAATGAATTACTATATATAATAATGTTATTTAAAATAAGACAATATTGACAAAAAACGCAATTTCAAAAAATACGTTAACAACCACAATTGTTAGGGAAGGTCTTTTGAAACGAGGACACGATAACTGATATTTAAGCTTCTTAAATGTATTAAGAGGAAAAAGAGGAAACCATTTTTCTAATTAATAGTAACCGTAACATTGCAGTTGACACCAGTAACTTGAAAAGAAACCCGCCGCTTTGTTTTGAATTTCTATCTTGATACTTTTAACAAGCGGGAACCAGACAGACTATGACGTTCTTTAATTTCCAACCTTAGTCAATCATACGTTTTGACACAGTTTTAACATAATATATAGGGCAGAATGGTGCATGTTGCAAATTATATCCATAAAAATGAAAAGTATGTACTATTTTAGATCGTTTTAGTTATTCTCATAGGAACAAAACGGCAACACTAATGAATTTGATAGCAGGACAGTTTACGACTTTTATTCAGTTGATACTGTAAACGGACTAGGAAAAATTAGGCCACTCAGCGGGGTTTGAACTCGGAACAATTGCATGTGTAGCGGACGCCCTACCGAAATCTCCATAAAAGCTAGCTCCGCAGAGGAGACTGTAGTAACGCTCTCATACACCTATATATTTACATATACGCTCTACTGGGTCCATTACAATACCTTGCCGTAAGATTTCAAGGTCATTTTACAACGATAACATAATTCAAAATCTTGACAGATATGTCTTTACATGGAAAACAACGCTGATAAGCGGACACTTCAACTTGATAATGCATAAATAAAACTGAGCTTACCACTGGTTTCCCATTATGCTATAATCTCAAGATTTCCCTAGCCTCACTGTCTTTATTATTGTTTGTATACTATTCCTAGGTCATAAATATCGTTAGACACGACATGTTGACAAAGAGACGTTATTAATAGAACTGAACATTACGCGGTCCGAGTATTAACTTTCACACCCCATCCAACCCCTTCTCCAACAGGCGAAAACGGGGTTGGCTGGGGTATTAAATAAAACCTTAAGTTCGGCTTAAACAATTTGCATATTGTAAAAGTAAAACATTTAATATATAATTTTAAACATGTTATCGCATTTTTTTCAGTAAAAGATGTTTTCAAAAGTGTTTAATCGTCGAAATATCTGTTATAAAATATTGCTAATATAAGCTTTTCCCTCGCTTAATGGAATTAAGGCTTGAACATGTAATATATGTTATCACATTCATGCTATATATGGACATCCCACTAGCTAAATATATGTCAAGATCAGTTTTAATAGAACGCCTTCACCATAACAGTAAAAATAAAGGGTTAACCGTGAAGGTCATTTCACGAATGCCATGCTTTAGCACAGTCACTCACATAAAAAAACAATAAAAGAAATTGGGACGGATGGACCGACGGACGAACGGATGGACAAGATCATATAACATGCCCGATTCACTTTGGGGCATTAACAATACCACGTAGTTTTCGTAACTGCAGCAATATAACCGGCGTTATATAATACACCTTACGTCTTTCATTTGAACTGATCAATGACTCCAGATTTTGTTTGGCTTAAACACTCACGAAAGCATACTCGCTTATTATTTTACGTAGGGGAATCCCGGTTCTTTTAATTCACACGATTGTGACATCTTCCTCAAAATATAGAAAGCTATGTAAGTTTTAAATAAAAACATTCTTTTTTTATGAGTAGCCTAATGACTTAACATAAATCAAATCATGCCAAGACGTCACCATGCACTTTCGGTAAGTATATTGTAAATAAGTGGTTGTCTAATATTTACCCACTTGTGTTGATATGAATGGATTAAAAAATACAACAAAAAAAAGTATTATGAATATGATCAACGAATCGAGTGCGCTAATACATATGTGACATATTTACAGCAGTTAGAAGAAAATTAATAGTCTGAGAAAATATCAGTTATTTCTACTAGTCATCTGATTTTCACACATGTCTGAGGTGTTTAAACAATAACTTCTCATCTTTTTCCAGAGCATGCAGAAGCCATTTGCGGAATCCGACTTCTTCCATTTCTTGTTCGAAATAGATTGTACCCGGGCAAAAGAAGTTTGGGCAGCAGCTAGCACTGATGTAGATTCTAAATCGGTCGAGGCATAATCTGAGACAGTGCAACATACGTTTGTCTTCCAAGATGTCACTCTTTGTTTCCTCAATGGTCCAGAACATCATCGTTTTCATGATATATACGAAAATATAAAATCTTCGTCCGGGATTTGGGACGTATGAATTGCTATTAAAATTATGAAGCATATACTTTGACAATCGTTAAATGGCAACACGATTTCAGTTTCAGCAGTACGGAACGATATTCTCCATTCAAGATCGGCATCGCCTGTTTGGGTAATTATTTTACGGAATAGGAACCACGTCGAACCATAGTCCTATGCTTTCACGTACCGTCTCTTTTGAAGGCCACTTATTTGGACGTGAACGATTCCCACTCCAAAGCACATTCTGGTCATGAGCTAGAATTCCAACAAACAAAAACGTATATGATCAACGAATCTAAATAAGAGAGTGACATCGACTGAAAACAGACCAAAGTACGTCTGCGTAAACGCGGGTCGATGCGCCAACCAACTAGACCGTGAGCCATACACTTTTTTGTTACCATCTCAAGGGACAAAGTCTTACTAGTACCATGTTATTGAATACCTTGTAGAGAAACAAAAAATCCATGATAGCACTGTGGACATATTAGCTGATTCCTGTTATTAGAGTTATCTCCCCCTTTTAAGCAAAACTCGTGTTTCTTTCAAAAATAGTTTTCGCTGAAACTAGAAGAGCTACAGGTCTAATATTTTGCATGTATTATACATTTAGGGTCCTCTACCAAGTATTTATAAAATGGTGACCCCAGGGTCAAATAGGGCCCAACCCGGGGGTAACATGTTTTCATACAGTTATATAGGAAATCTTTAAAAATATTTTTTTTTCTTCTAAAACTGTAAGAGCTAGAGGTCCCATATTATGCATGAAGCATAAGCTTATGGTCGTCCACTAGCACGTTTGTTAAAATGTTGACCCTGGGGTCATATCTGGTTCCGCCCCAGGGGTCATATATTTACATAGAGTCATATAGAAACATCTTTAAAATATCAGAGCCAGAGGTCTACTTTTTGCATATTGTACATGCTTATGGTTCTCTACCACTTTTGTTCAAATCGTGACTCTGTGTCCAACTATGGGCCGGTTCTGGGTTAAAGTTTTACAAAGAGTTATATAGGAAAGTCCATAAAAATATTATTTTTCTGATACTGCAAGAGTATAGGAAAACAGATTATCTGATACTTCAAAAGCTAAATAATAGTTCGCATGTACCATAAGCTTATGATCCTCTACCTAGTTTGTTCAAATGGCGACAATGGGGTCAAATATGACCACTACGGGGGTCACAGTTTTACAGATTTTTTATAAAGAAATTGTTGTTGTTTCTTAAAACATGAGAGCACTTGAGACAAGGCGATGCGAATGGGTCTCTTGTTTATGGCTTGAAGTTGTACACGTTTCATAAAATCACTTTAAAAGTTTTAAGCGAACTGAAAAATATAATGTGACTTTTGATAAGGTATTCCATTATGAAGACTTAACCATGTTTACAAATTGCATATTGATTAAATCCACGAACTAAAATCACAAAGTAGACCATTTTTCGACAAATTGCAAAAAAAAACAGAAAGGAAAAGGAAAGGCATTTTATGGTTTAACTGTTGATTTTTATGTGTTTGTTATACAAATTTTAAATTAACCCGCCAAATTACGACAAAATTACACTACAAAAACAGTTTATCAAAACTCTATCCAGGTGTTCATCTCATATAATAATGCATATGTGTCGCTTAAAAGTATATGTTTATTCATGGGTTTTTGTAATATCCGTAATTGAATAAGTGTAAAATGAATCATCCATTTTTTTTTTGTCTGGGTGGTTAAAGCTTTTTATATTGTATCTATAGAGTTTTTTGATTCTCAAACGATGTAAGTTATGTATATACCTCGTGGTCAGTAGGTTTAGAAACGATGTACATATGTTGTAAAATGTGGCTGTTGTTGGCGGGATAGCTACTTTAACTGTAGTCCCGTCACGTGACGTAGAGTTATCGTTCGTGCCTTCCTCCCACAACGTCACGATCCAGCCCATAGGAAAAACCCGGGATTTTTGCACAACAGCCGTTGTGCAAAGATTTCAAGTGCCTTATCGTTAGCACACCCGATTACCGGCAGCCGTAGGCACAGTTCGGCAGCCGTAGGCACAGTTCCCGGTAAAAAAAAACAAGTTTCAAAAGGGTAAATAAATCTAGTTTTATGACTTGTTAGCCTTAAACTATTAGAAAAGTGAATCGGCCATTTTAATTTGGAAGTAATGTTGTGTATGTCACCTGATTCCCGTGAAATTTGAACCTATATTATGCGAGTTACGGTAGGTTAAATGTTGAAATTAAGCTAAAAAAATGTGATTGTAGAAAGTTAGAGACCTGGTACTCGGTAAATAGTCAAGTTTAAGAGATTTCAGACATACTGCCATAAAATATAATCTTTCCTGAATAAACAGTCCAAATTTTAGCCCACAGAACATTTTATTAAAATAATTGTTGGTTTTTAAACACGACCGGGTATTAAAAAATGGCAGGAGTATGGTAAAGTTCCACTATTTATTGGCAGGTAGCTAGTACAGATCCGAAAAATGGCAGGCGTATGGTGCAGTTCCAAAAACATCGGACGCTAAAGTCTTTTCTCCTTTTGTATAGTGGTGTAATTTCGAAAACACTAATGAAGAAGTACTGTATATAGAATTATATACATCTTCGGTCCTTCCATAAACGTTTAAGAAAACCCACCAACCGTAGGGAAACGTGAATATAGGCTCATTTGAACCTTCATTCCGACGGTACAGTACAGAGAAAGACACGTTTTAATAACAATCGTATGTTGTGTTGAGTTACGTCCCCTTTTTATAATTCACCATTTATGATAACAGGCGTTTGGTATTTAGATGTTTTGGAATAGATTGCTTAATTTTAATTATTGCAGAGTTGAACACATCACATTAATTACGTTTTAAGGCCACTCTATGAAACTCTATGAATCAAACGTCTACTGATATATAAACCAATAATGTAGTCGCTCAAAAGATACCCATGGTAACGCAAAATCCACTTTATGCTTACTTAAAGAGCAATAACAGGGCTTTACAAAAATGTCATCATTAACCCAATGAGATTATGTGTCATTTAATTATGACCATTTAAAGTTTGCCTAATGAGCATGTTTAAGCTAAAATTTAAGTTAATTAGGTACACTTAAAGTGGTCACACCTTTATGATAGATATTCTGATTTTGCCGATGAGGACATTTTTTGGGAAATTCAGACACTAAACTTTTATTTAGACAATATACATGTACTAGTATTTCGTCTCACCAAAGCAAAAAAGTTTGAATGTCTGCATGTGTCAACTTTGAACTTTCGTGGGTATCTGCGCTATATCCGTTACAATTTTATACCAATTTTAAATAGTGTCCGATGATTATTACTTTTTGAGTTAAGTACACTTTTGAGCGACTACATTATTGATTTATATGCGTGTGCTATATATCAGTAGACGTTTGATTCAGATACATTAAGTTACATAGAGTGGCCTTAAAACGTAATTAATGTGATGTGTTCAACTCTGCAATAATTAAAATTAAGCAATCTATTCCAAAACATCTAAATATTAAACGCCTGTTATCATAAATGGTGAATTATAAAAATTGGACGTAACTCAGCACAACATACGACTGTTATTAAAACGTGTCTTTCTCTGTACTGTACCGTTGGAATGAACGTTCAAACGAGCCTATATTCACGTTTCCCTACGGTTGGTGGGTTTTCTTAAACGTTTATGGAAGGACCGAAGATGTATATAATTCTCTATACAGTACTTCTTCATTAGTGTTTTCGAAATTACACCACTTAGACCGTGAGCCATACACTTTTTTGTTACCATCTCAAGGGACAAATTCTTACTAGTACCATGTTATTGAATACCTTGTAGAGAAACAAAAAATCCATGATAGCAGTGTGAACAGGGTAGCTGATTCCTGTTATTAGAGTTATCCCCCCTTTTTAAGCAAAACTCTTGTTTCTTTAAAAAATCGTTTTCGCTGAAACTAGAAGAGCTACAGGTCTAATAGTTTGCATGTATTATACATTTAGGGTCCTCTACCAAGTATTTATAAAATGGTGACCCCAGGGTCAAATATGGCCCAGCACCGGGGGTAACAGTTTTTCATACAGTTATATAGGAAATCTTTAAAAATAAATAATTTTCTCTACAACTGTAAGAGCTAGAGGTCCCATATTATGCATGAAGCATAAGCTTATGGTCCACTAGCAAGTTTGTTAAAATGTTGACCCTGGGGTCATATCTGGCTCCGCCCCAGGGGTCATATATTTACATAGAGTCATATAGAAACATCTTTAAAATCTCTTCTTTAAAAAAAACAAGAGCCAGAGGTCTACTATTTTGCATATATTGTACAAGCTTATGGTTCTCTACCACTTTTGTTCAAATCGTGACTCTGTGTCCAACTATGGCCCGGTTCTGGAGTTATAGTTTTACAAAGAGTTATATAGGAAAGTCCATAAAAATATTCTTTTTCTGATACTACAAGAGCTATAGGTCTAATACGATGCATGTAGCATAAGAGTATCGATCTTTACCAATTTATTTTGTTCAAATGGTGATCTTATGGTCAAATTTCGCCCGGTCCCTGGGGTCACATATTTACATAGAGTTATGTAGGAACGTCTATAAACATCTTCTCTGAAACTACAAGAGCTAGAGGTGTAATAAGCTATATGTAGCTTTAGATTATTGTTCTGTACCAAATAATTTAAATGGTGTCCCTTGAATCAAGCCTGAAATCAAATTTGGCCCTGTCCCGAGGGTCACACTATAACATTGAATTATATAGGAAAACATTCAAACAGCTTCTCTGATACTTCAAAAGCTAAATAATAGTTCACATGTACCATAAGCTTATGATCCTCTACCTAGTTTGTTCAAATGGCGACAATGGGGTCAAATATGACCACTACGGGGGTCACAGTTTTACAGATTTATATAAAGAAATTGTTGTTGTTTCTTAAAACATGAGAGCACTTTGAGACAAGGCGAGTGGGTCTCTTGTTTATGGCTTGAAGTTGTACACTTGTTATAAAATCACTTCAAAAGTTTTAAGCGAACTGAAATATATAGAGAATGTGACTTTTGATAAGGTATTCCATTATGAAGACTTAACCATGTTTACAAATCGCATATTGAATAAATCCACGAACTAAAATCACAAAGCAGACCACTGCATTTTCGACAAATTGCAAAAAAAAAACAGAAAGAAAAAGAAAAGGCATATTACGGTTTAACTGATGATTTTTAGGCGGGATAGCTACTTTAACTGCAGTAGCACCTGTATGTCGGATATAGCTTTTAGAGTAAACATCAGTAAACTAACCGTGATCACTAAATGTAATCTATCTCGATGCACTGGGTACCGATTCTTATCTGGAAGCGTTTACTTTTTTTTTTATATCTTATATGTATGTTATATTGTCACATTAATTAAGTTATATTATTTAAATCAGATAATATGTACTGAGTATTCTTAATTGTCCTGTTTTATCCCAAGGCATTAATTGCCAAGTTTATCAAAACAGCAATGATCTGGGCATATATAAGGCTTGCAGGCATATTGCAACTCGACATACATGAAAACTTGATGCTAACTTGCTAGATAAGAGAGACCGTTGTGAACCCAGCTTCTTGGATATAACCTTTATGACGGATTAACATTTTAGTTGTATGTATTTTAATGCAGTCATCCTGCTTGAGAGCATACAGCCTGTTGATGCAGTGGATAGCACGGGGGACTTTAAATTCAGAGGACCTTGGTTAAAGCCTCACCGGAGCCAGTGAATTTTGTCGATGTGTTCTTGTGCAAGATACTTTTATTTTCGTCCATCGGATGGGGACGTAAACCAGGCGATCCCGTGTATCGCTTGTTTTTTTTTCTCCCATCATGTTAAAGAAACATAGGTGTCTATTCGTCAGTAGGACAGGTTCATAAATGCCTATATATCCCCCCTCTATTATCCCCCCCCCCTCCCCCCACCACCCACCACACACACACACACACACTCCCTCTCTCTCTTCATTGGCAATACACCTTACTTTTAGGTAATAATCATTCCACTTGCACTTGCATGCGCAAAAGTAGGGTTGATGCTTACTATCCTAGGTTAATTCCATACTCTAAATCAAGTACGGAGAACATCACACCTATGTTTAGATACATACATATTCTAAGCAGGTGATATTGTAACAACTGCACCAATACTAACAAATAGTTGCCATGGTAAGTAGTTAGTACAGTGAGCTGGGTATCACCCTAAAGATATTTCTTCGTCGACGCCGTGTGGTTCCCGGGCAAGAATATGACCACTGCATATCCAGGCATAGGGGTAAAAGTGATCGTGGCTCCAGCGAAAAATGGAGTGTTTACTAGAGAATTTGCAGCAACTCTGCAGTTCTGCAGGTAAGAAGGTTCTAGGCACATTCTGCAATATTTTATCTAGATGTTAATGAAGAGTGAGCCGGGGCGAATGTTCATTCCTGTTGGCGCCATATAACATGTTTATGTTGGTGCGCCGTAAAACCCCATTTCAAATCAATTCATCTTCGTCGATTCTTTTTTCAGTAACACAAAAAATGGTTCGTGCAAATGCATATACTACTATTTTTACATTTCATATGCAGAATTCTTCATTGTGTTGTATATGGGTGGTGTAATTCAGGTGTAAAAATCCTTAAAATATGCATAAATTGTAATTAAAAAGTATTAAAATAGACAACTTTTAAGAGTTTGCGTTGCAATATGCAATGTTTAATTCATGTATTTATGTATAATACATAATCCAAATGAGTAATCATAATAAGTATTGCCATGACGCATACACCTAAAAAAGACTTTTGTTTAAAAAAAACACGTTAAACCGCACATTTCCTTTATCTAGAATCCTTTGGACTGTGTCGTCTGTGCAATATATGTATATATCAGAACATGTTAATACTATTTATGTTGCAGTTACTTTGAGGAAGGCTTATACTTCCAGTTTGGCATGTGTCTCAACTTATCAGGTTTACTGAACACATATGTGCAATGCCATGAACATTGCTTAGTATTTAATTTCATCAATATATCATAACAATCCCTTATTCATATTATAATATTATTTAAATCATGTAGAAATGTTGTAAATTACTGATTCTTACAAGTTTACACATATATTGTAAAAAATATTTAACTAAACTAAATGCATAAAAATGTGTCAATAGTGGGTGGGGTAAACTGACTTCTAATTTGAAGCAAAATAGAGATTTTAAACTGAATTCAGTGCTAAAAAAGAGCTTATTTACGCTTTATGTAGCTCAGTGAACTGTAAACTTAAGAGCATCTTTAAAAAGTACATCAATAATTATTCACACAAGAATGACATTCAAAAATGAAGATCAAAAACGTATATGAAAGCTCTACAATGATAACCTATTAATGTTTGATTTTTTTATATAAGCTACCTGTTCCAGATTGCTATCATGGAAAAATGTAATCTATATACATTGCTCTTTTCAAAAAGAGATGGTAGAATATGTCCCTTGAGTTGGTAACAATATCGAACATTTTGGGTCCTGGCTCAAGGCCTAACTATACAAAAGGAGAAAAGACTTTAGCGTCCGATGTTTTTGGAACTGTACCATACGCCTGCCATTTTTCGGAACTGTACTAGCTACCTGCCAATAAATAATGGAACTGTACCATACTCCTGCAATTTTTCAATACCCGGTCGTGTTTAAAAACCCACAATTATTTTAATAAAATGTTCTGTGGGCTAAAATTTGGACTGTTTATTCAGGAAAGATTATATTTTATGGCAGTATGTCTAAAATCTCTTAAACTTGACTATTTACCGAGTACCAGGTCTCTAACTTTCTACAATCACATTTTTTAGCTTAATTTCAACATTTAACCTACCGTAACTCGCATAATGTAGGTTCAAATTTCACGGGAATCAGGTGACATACACAACATTCCTTCCAAATTAAAATGGCCGATTCACTTTTCTAATAGTTTAAGGCTAACAAGTAATAAAACTAGATTTTTTTACCCTTTTGAAACTTGTTTTTTTTTACCGGGAACTGTGCCTACGGCTGCCGAACTGTGCCTACGGCTGCCGGTAATCGGGTGTGGTTAGCAACTGACCAAAATACGAGGAGATCCCACTGTAACAATTCTTTGACTTCAAGAACATATGCTGTTTGACTCAGTGAAAATATGTTTTAATTCATAAATGTGCTGATTTGAGTTGCCCTATTAACAACAACCCACATGAGGTCCTATACTATTGGTACTTTGAAATACAAAGGGTACCTTTAATATCTGTTTCAGAACGAATTTTGTCCCGATATACATACCATCCAAATTTGCTACTACTTTTGCCGATATTTTCACTTTTAAAAACAGCTGGCGTGGCGCAGTCGGTAGAGCGGATTTTTAAGTGGAGGCCCCGGGTTCAATCCTCCGTGGTGCCATTGAGTTCCGTCGGTGTGTTCTTGGGCAAGACACTTTCCCTAAGCCTCGTCCGTCGGATGGGGACGTAAACCTGGCGGTCCCGTGTATCGGTCTATCCTCCGAGCACGTTAAAGAACCATAGGAATCTATTCGATAATAAGAGTAGGGCAGGTTCCCGGATTCCTATGTATCATTCCCCTCTCTCTGGGGCGGCTCTAAATAACATATACTGTGTTGATGAGCCGTTAAACAACATTCAATTCAGTAAAACATCAGCAAAATATGTGCATACAGTTTCAAAACTGTATCATTTTCGTGTTATTCCTTATTATATATTGCTACCATTCTTTGTTTTACAAAGTATTTCTTTTAGAATATGTGCTTATATGGCGCAGTTGTCTCGGTTCTGTAACAGGTAATCACCATCATAAAAATCTCTGTATTTTTTCTTTATTTTATGCTTGCAAACAGTCTAGACAAACTTTAAACAGTTCAATTAGTCCTGAGTAGTTTGACATGCCAATCAAGTGTCAATTTAACTTGAAACATTTTAATTGGGCCATCAATAAAAAAGTGTTTGTTTGCTGTGCTCCTACCCAGAATTTTGAGGGTGGGTAGGTAGGTAGGGATTTTTTTTTTTACATCAAAAGCTTATCCAATCTACAAACTATAAAGGCCCTAGTACGATGTTAGGGCATAGGTTATTAAAACTAAACACAAGGACTTGCACATAATTATTGTATTCGTGTGTATTTAAGGTAGGAAAAAGTTTTATTTTTAGATATTTTTTTTATATATATTGTTCGCATATATTATGCCATTTTTGTACTAAGGCAACTTTTTGATAACCTTTCCAATCCAGATTAGATGCTTAACAACTCTGGCTAATAAAATTATCATTTGAATAAAAGCAACAAAAACAATTATTTATTTTTTTAATTTTTTTTTTCGGCCCGAGGTCATTAAATTTTTTTGAGTCGCGGCCGAATCGGGTAGGTCGGTCGGAGCACGGCAAACAAACATATTTTTATTGATGGCCTAGTTGTATTAATATGAATAAGGCACTGCCTCATAGCGAGCTCAACTCATTAAAAAAAAAACTGGAATGCAAATGAAAACAATCATCAGCACATTATGGTTATTAGAGCCACCTCAGTGAGAGGCGATGAAACTCTGCCCTTCTAGATTGTAATAATTATTTAACATGCAGACAGGATAGCAAATTAGGTTGCGTCTCATAGGCAAATTAGGTTGCGTCTGATTATTTTATGACGGTCAACAATTTTTAGTGGTGGAAGCAGACCACTCACTTATTCCTGGTTAAAAGATGTAAGACACATACTGTATACTTCCCGTCGTCCACAAGAATCGACACTTACAAGTCGAGCTCCCAATGGGATTCGAACCCGCAGCGTTGAGATAGTTTCCAATGCAGCGTCTTTACCCTCTCAACCACGGATGCGCTACAAAATATCAAATAATGTCTGGGTAACTTACTTGAACTCACCCACTTCTCACCAATGCCACTAGACGAATGCAGCTTGGGTTCGCTTTCCCGTCTCTGCATTGTATGCGAAAAAATTTAACTTTCCTTGTTTATAAAAAAGGAGTTTATTTTGTACTATTTTGAAATGGTTGTAATCGGACTGATTCTTGCCTAAGTAGCTTGTATGTTTTGTTTTCAGCTATAATAGAATTCTATTTTTTGCAATGATCTCTTATGTGGAATGTCATAACTTAATATCAATTACTATATAACTGATCATTGGCCACAATTGATTGTTTGGTACATCACTTATTCCCACTTTTGTATCCATCAACCACAGATAACTGTGCCTCATTAATGGTACATGAACATCCAGTCCTTTTTAGTTTGGTTGCAAGTTCAAGCCATCCGTTGCAGGTTATTAATGCTGAGTTCTACTATTAAAGCAGAACGCAGTCATAAACAACCACAAACAATGGAAGACTGACGCATATATTCTTTTCTTGGACATTTTTAAACATTCAGGACATCTACATTCAGGACATCTAAGGGTGCAGCTTAAGGCAGAAATGGCACTGAAAAATATAACAGAGAAATTAAAAACAACAACAAACAAGAGGTCAATGACCTTGAAGCTCCACCGATAGGTTTTTGATAGCTAGATCAGCATTCCTGTGAAGTTTCATGAAAATCCGTCAAGTAGTTTCAGCGCAGTAGTCGCTACAAGTTTTTACTAGATAACTCTATGTAAACAAAGATGGCCGCTGACAGCCATGTTTAACATCGAATCAAAACGATTTTCGACGAGGACCAACATCATGTCATGCTGATCATTTTAGAAAAAGGTCAATATCACTTATAGTTTTCAAGAAGTAGTCGCTATAAACTTGTTTTTGAAAATTGATTTTTAGCTGTGGCGGCCATCTTGAATTTTCGGTCGACCTGAAGTTTTTCTAGGATCAATTGGACATTAAGAGCAACATTCGTGTGAAGTTTCATGAAAATCTGTCTAGTAGTTTCAGACGAGAAGTCGCTACAAGTTTTTACTAATCGCAGCCATGTTTAACGTCGAATCAAAACGATTTTCGACAAGGACCAACATCATGTCATGTTGATCATGGTAGAAAAAGTCCCATATCAATATCACTTAAGAGTTTTCAAGAAGTAGTCGCTACAAACTTGTGTTTTAAAAATCTATTTTTAGATTTGGTGGCCATCTTGGATTTCTTCACATCAACATGAATTTTTGCTAGGATCAACTAGACTTCATGGGCAACATTTCTGTAAAGTTTCATGAAAATCCATTCTGTAGTTTCAGAGGAGTAGTCACTACAAAAAAAAGTCACTACAAAAAAAAGTCTCTGATCAGTAGAGCTAAAAACCCACATATTTTCAAACACAGTTTTTTAACCGATTCAGCAAACGCTATTGATAGCATGTGTCTAAAACGTCAATTTCTGAAACGGTTGTGATACAGCATTATCACTCTAGAGATCTTACTTGCACCACTGAGTGTTACCATGTGCCCATGGGAACGCGTTTAATTTCTTAGCTTTGTCCTTTTGATGTGGACATAAACTGTTTGAATGTTGTATTTAACAGTCTGCGAAATTACCTTTTGGACTTGGTTGCCCGAAGGTTGTCCTTCGGGCAACCATTTCAACAACAAGAGCAGCTCGACTATTTCAACAACAACGCAGCTCGACTAATCGATTTTTCAGAGAATAATAGATTTATAACTAGTATATACCATCAGAAAACAAGGCTACAACAATGTGGGGTGGGGTTGGGAGCACAACACAACTATGTGTAAGAACTGACCAAAACTACACAGAAATATGTAAAAAAAAAAAACATTAAATAAAAATATTCGTTTCGAGCGTGGGGATGGGTGGGATGGAGGTTCTGGCAACACAGAAATATGTAAAAAAAAAAAAAAAAAAAAAAGTGTTTCGAGAGTGTGTTTGTGTGTGTGTAGGTGGGGGGATAGGCGAGGAGAGAAGCAGGGGGTGGGTGGGAGGGAGCAACATATGTGTAAGAATTGACCAGAAAACACAGAAATATGTAAAAAAAAAAAAAAATATTCTAGTTTCGAAGGGGGGGGGGGGGGGGGGGGGGGGGGGGGGGGGGGGGCAACATGTTTAAGAATTGACAAAAGCAACACAGATATATGTAAAAAATAATAATAATATAGGTTCAAGTGGGGCTAAAAAAAAACACTAGAGTTTCAAGTGGGGGTGCGGTGGGGGGAGGGGAGCGGGGATGAGAGGCAAGAGTGGGTTGTGGTGGGGGGGGGGG
>JAWPHD010024941.1:0-17741 GCA_037043455.1 Cyrtodaria siliqua | reverse complement strand
GTGGTACTGTGTCACAACTTTTAGAATTATCCTTAATTAGCATTTTGATAGTTTTCCAATAATTGCGTGGATTAGATGAGTGCATTTCACATATTGAGTATTCAAGATTATTATAAAATAGTTCTTTAGCATGTTTTTTCATGTTATTTACCTTATTTCTGAGTTTTTTATAATTTTGCCAATCAGATATATTACCTGAGCTGAGAGCCATTACTTTTTGTTTGTCACGTTTACGTGAAATATGTCGAATCTCAGAGTTGTACCATGGCTTATCTTTTGGCCGGATTGTGACAAGACTATTTGGGATACATAATTTTACCAACTCGATTAATTTTGTATTAAAAGAATTTGCAGCAGAATTTACAGAGCCGTTAAGTAATATTGACCAGTCCGTCGATAAAATTAGGTTATTCAATGTATTAAAATCAGCTCGCTTATAATTCCAAACTCTTCGTTTGAAAGGTTTGTTTACACAGAAATTACTTTTAAAAAATGCATATGTACCGTAATGGTCACTTATTTGAGCAGGTGTTTCAAAAACACTGAATGTGATGAACAGTCTTTACGATACATTTTATTAAAACCTTCTAAAACCAATAAATCGTCACGGACATCAACCATAAGATGGGTTTCAGTGAAACATAATATGTCATAATCTAAGCAATTATCTTTGATAAAGTCAAACTTATTCCTAATACTACGAATATTTTGGTGCAATAATGAGAAACATTGGTTGTTACCATCAGTTGGCCCCGGGTTAAGTTCTATATCCCCAGATAAAATCAATAAATCGCGCAAAATAAGAATAAAAAATATATTTTGTATGTCGTATTTTGCTGTATACACACAGTGATTATAGTCAAACCGATCAGACAATAAATGTTCAAAATGGCAAAATATTAAAACGGTGAACAGTGTAAACTTAAGACGCAAAACAAAAGTTGTCAATGTCTGAATGATACTAATTACTCGATGTTTTAAACATTTCAGTATCATAAGAAAATCTTTTAACGGGTATTTATGAAAGGTATACGATTTGGGATTTGGCTGTCGACTACTGTAATATAGTCCAATGGTCGCTCTCCATAGGTCTAAGTCATTACCCATGAGGATATATTATAAAATCATTACTAATGCAAAACGACAAATAAGAACTGAATATATATGCGTAAGAACTGAATGTATATGCGTAAAACTGAATATATATGTGTAAGATCTGAATATATATGCGTAAGAACTGAATATATATGCGTAAGAACTGACTATATATGCGTTAGAACTGAATATATATGCGTAAAACTGAATATATATGCATAAGAACGGAATATATATGTGTAAGAACTGAATATATATGTGTAAGAACTGAATATATATGTGTAAGAACGGAATATATATGTGTAAGAACGGAATATATATTTGTAAGGACGGAAAATACATGTGTAAGAACTGAATATATATGTGTAAGAACTGAATATATATGTGTAAGAACGGAATATATATGTGTAAGAACTGAATATATATGTGTAAAAACTGAATATATATGTGTAAGAACTGAATATTTATGTGTAAGAACTGAATATATATGCGTAAGAACTGAATATATATGCGTAAAACTGAATATATATGTGTAAGAACTGAAAATATATGTGTAAGAACTGAATATATATGCGTAAGAACTGAATATATATGCGTAAGGACTGAATATATATGCGTAAGAATGAAATATATATGCGTAAAACTGAATATATATGTGTAAGAACTGAATATATAAGCGTAAGAACTGAATATATATGCGTAAGAACTGAATATATATGTCTAAGAACTAAATATATATGCGTAAGAACTGAATATATAACCGTAAGAACTGAATATATATGTCTAAGAACTAAATATATATGCGTAAGAACTGAATATATAACCGTAAGAACTGAATATATAAGCGTAAGAACTGAATATATATGCGTAAGAAGGGAATATATATGTGTAAGAACTGAATATATATGTGTAAGAACTGAATATATATGCGTAAGAACTGAATGTATATGCGTAAAACTGAATATATGTGTAAGAACTGAATATATATGCGTAAGAACTGAATATATATGCGTAAGAACTGAATATATATGCGTAAGAACTGAATATATATGCGTAAAACTGAATATATATGTCTAAGAACTGAATATATATCCGTAAGAACTGAATATATATGCGTAAGAACTGAATATATATGCGTAAGAAGGGAATATATATGTGTAAGAACTGAATATATATGTGTAAAAACTGAATATATATGTGTAAGAACTGAATATATATGTCTAAGAACTAAATATATATGCGTAACAACTGAATATATATCCGTAAGAACTGAATATATATCCGTAAGAACTGAATATATATGCGTAAGAAGGGAATATATATGTGTAAGAACTGAATATATATGTGTAAGAACTGAATATATATGCGTAAGAACTGAATATTTATGCGTAAAACTGAATATATATGTCTAAGAACTGAATATATATGAGTACGAACTGAATATATATGTCTAAGAACTGAATATATATCCGTAAGAACTGAATATATATGCGTAAGAACTGAATATATTTGCGTAAGAACTGAATATATATGCGTAAAACTGAATATATATGTGTAAGAACTGAATATATATGCGTAAGAACTGAATATATATGCGTAAGAACTGAATATATATGCGTAAGAACTGAATATATATGCGTAAAACTGAATATATATGTGTAAGAACTGAATATATATGCGTAAGAACTGAATATATATGCGTAAGAACTGAATATATATGTCTAAAAACTAAATATATATGCGTAAGAACTGAATATATATCCGTAAGAACTGAATATATATGCGTAAGAACTGAATATATATGCGTAAGAAGGGAATATATATGTGTAAGAACTGAATATATATGTGTAAGAACTGAATATATATGCTTAAGAACTGAATGTATATGCGTAAAACTGAATATATATGTGTAAGAACTGAATATATCTGCGTAAGAACTGAATATATATGCGTAAGAACTGAATATATATGCGTAAGAGCTGACTATATATGCGTAAAACTGAATATATATCTAAGAACTGAATATATATGTCTAAGAACTAAATAAATATGCGTAAGAACTGAATATATATGCGTAAAACTGAATATATATGTCTAAGAACTGAATATATATGCGTAAGAACTGAATATATATGTCTAAGAACTGAATATATATCCGTAAGAACTGAATATATATGCGTAAGAACTGAATATATTTGCGTAAGAACTGAATATATATGTCTAAGAACTAAATATATATGCGTAACAACTGAATATATATCCGTAAGAACTGAATATATATCCGTAAGAACTGAATATATATGCGTAAGAAGGGAATATATATGTGTAAGAACTGAATATATATGTGTAAGAACTGAATATATATGCGTAAGAACTGAATATATAGGCGTAAAACTGAATATATATGTCTAAGAACTGAATATATATGCGTAAGAACTGAATATATATGTCTAAGAACTGAATATATATCCGTAAGAACTGAATATATATGCGTAAGAACTGAATATATTTGCGTAAGAACTGAATATATATGCGTAAAACTGAATATATATGTGTAATAACTGAATATATATGTGTAAGAACTGACTATATATGCGTAAGAACTGAATATATATGTCTAAGAACTGAATATATATCCGTAAGAACTGAATATATATGCGTAAGAACTGAATATATTTGCGTAAGAACTGAATATATATGCGTAAAACTGAATATATATGTGTAAGAACTGAATATATATGCGTAAGAACTGAATATATATGCGTAAGAACTGAATATATATGCGTAAAACTGAATATATATGTCTAAGAACTGAATATATATGCGTAAGAACTGAATATATATGTCTAAGAACTGAATATATATACGTAAGAACTGAATATATATGCGTAAGAACTGAATATATATGTGTAAGAACTGAATATATATGTTTAAAAAATGAATATATATGTCTAAGAACTGAATATATATGCGTAAGAACTGAATATATATGCGTCAGAACTGAATATATATGTTTAAGAACTCAATATATATGTCTAAGAACAGAATATATATGCGTAAAACTGAATATATATGTGTAATAACTGAATATATATGTGTAAGAACTGAATATATATGTTTAAGAACTGAATATATATGTGTAAGAACTGAATATATATGTGTAAGAACTGAATATATACGTGTAAGAACTGAATATATATGCGTAAAACTGAATATATATGTGTAATAACTGAATATATATGTGTAAGAACTGAATATATATGTTTAAGAACTGAATATATATGTGTAAGAACTGAATATATATGAGTAAGAACTGAATATATATGCGTAAGAACTGAATATATATGTTTAAGTACTGAATATATATCCCTAAGAACTGAATATATATCCGTAAGAACTGAATATATATGCGTAAGAACTGAATATATATGCGTAAGAACTGAATATATTTGCGTAAGAATTGAATATATATGCCTAAAACTGAATATATATGTGTAAGAACTGAATATATATGCCTAAGAACTGAATATATATGCGTAAGAACTGAATATATATGTCTAAGAACTGAATATATATCCGTAAGAACTGAATATATATGCGTAAGAATGGAATATATATGTTTAAGAACTGAATATATTTGCGTAAGAACTGAATATATATGCGTAAGAACTGAATGTATATGCGTAAGAACTGAATATATATGCGTAAGAACTGAATATATATGCGTAAAACTGAATATATATGTGTAAGAACTGAATATATATGCGTAAGAACTGAATATATATGCGTAAGAACTGAATATATATGTTTAAGTACTGAATATATATCCCTAAGAACTGAATATATATCCGTAAGAACTGAATATATATGCGTAAGAACTGAATATATATGCGTAAGAACTGAATATATTTGCGTAAGAACTGAATATATATGCGTAAAACTGAATATATATGTGTAAGAACTGAATATATATGCCTAAGAACTGAATATATATGCGTAAGAACTGAATATATATGCGTAAAACTGAATATATATGTCTAAGAACTGAATATATATGCGTAAGAACTGAATATATATGTCTAAGAACTGAATATATATCCGTAAGAACTGAATATATATGCGTAAGAACTGAATATATATCCGTAAGAATGGAATATATATGTTTAAGAACTGAATATATTTGCGTAAGAACTGAATATATATGCGTAAGAACTGAATGTATATGCGTAAAACTGAATATATATGTGTAAGAACTGAATATATATGCGTAAGAACTGAATATATATGCGTAAGAACTGAATATATATGCATAAGAACTGAATATATATGCCTAAAACTGAATATATATGTGTAAGAACTGAATATATATGCGTAAGAACTGAATATATATGCGTAAGTACTGAATATATATCCCTAAGAACTGAATATATATCCGTAAGAACTGAATATATATGCGTAAGAAATGAATATATATGCGTAAGAACTGAATATATTTGCGTAAGAACTGAATATATATGCGTAAAACTGAATATATATGTGTAAGAACTGAATATATATGCCTAAGAACTGAATATATATGCGTAAGAACTGAATATATATGCGTAAAACTGAATATATATGTCTAAGAACTGAATATATATGCGTAAGAACTGAATATATATGTCTAAGAACTGAATATATATCCGTAAGAACTGAATATATATGCGTAAGAACTGAATATATATGCGTGAGAATGGAATATATATGTTTAAGAACTGAATATATTTGCGTAAGAACTGAATATATATGCGTAAGAACTGAATGTATATGCGTAAAACTGAATATATATGTGTAAGAACTGAATATATATGCGTAAGAACTGAATATATATGCGTAAGAAATGAATATATATGCGTAAAACTGAATATATATGTGTAAGAACTAAATATATATGCGTAAGAACTGAATATATATGCGTAAGAACTGAATATATATGTCTAAGAACTAAATATATATGCGTAAGAACTGAATATATATCCGTAAGAACTAAATATATATGCGTAAGAACTGAATATATATGGGTAAGAAGGGAATATATATGTGTAAGAACTGAATATATATGTGTTAGAAATGAATATATATGTGTAAGAACTGAATATATATGTGTAAGAACTGAATATATATATGTAAGAGCTGAATATATATGCGTAAGAACTGAATATATGCGTAAGAACTGAATATATGCGTAAGAACTGAATATATGCGTAAGAACTGAATATATATGTGTAAGAACTGAATATATTTGTGTAAGAACTGCATATATATGTGTAAGAACTGAATATATATGCGTAAGAAAGGAATATATATGTGTAAGAACTGAATATATATGTGTAAGAACTGAATATATATGTGTTAGAACGGAATATATATGTGTAAGAGCTGAATATATATGTGTAAGAACTGAATATATGCGTAAGAACTGAATATATGCGTATATGTCTAAAAACTAAATATATATGCGTAAGAACTGAATATATATCCGTAAGAACTGAATATATATGCGTAAGAACTGAATATATATGCGTAAGAAGGGAATATATATGTGTAAGAACTGAATATATATGTGTAAGAACTGAATATATATGCTTAAGAACTGAATGTATATGCGTAAAACTGAATATATATGTGTAAGAACTGAATATATCTGCGTAAGAACTGAATATATATGCGTAAGAACTGAATATATATGCGTAAGAGCTGAATATATATGCGTAAAACTGAATATATATGTCTAAGAACTGAATATATATGTCTAAGAACTAAATATATATGCGTAAGAACTGAATATATATGCGTAAAACTGAATATATATGTCTAAGAACTGAATATATATGCGTAAGAACTGAATATATATGTCTAAGAACTGAATATATATCCGTAAGAACTGAATATATATGCGTAAGAACTGAATATATTTGCGTAAGAACTGAATATATATGTCTAAGAACTAAATATATATGCGTAACAACTGAATATATATCCGTAAGAACTGAATATATATCCGTAAGAACTGAATATATATGCGTAAGAAGGGAATATATATGTGTAAGAACTGAATATATATGTGTAAGAACTGAATATATATGCGTAAGAACTGAATATATAGGCGTAAAACTGAATATATATGTCTAAGAACTGAATATATATGCGTAAGAACTGAATATATATGTCTAAGAACTGAATATATATCCGTAAGAACTGAATATATATGCGTAAGAACTGAATATATTTGCGTAAGAACTGAATATATATGCGTAAAACTGAATATATATGTGTAATAACTGAATATATATGTGTAAGAACTGACTATATATGCGTAAGAACTAAATATATATGTCTAAGAACTGAATATATATCCGTAAGAACTGAATATATATGCGTAAGAACTGAATATATTTGCGTAAGAACTGAATATATATGTGTAAGAACTGAATATATATGCCTAAGAACTGAATATATATGCGTAAGAACTGAATATATATGCGTAAAACTGAATATATATGTCTAAGAACTGAATATATATGCGTAAGAACTGAATATATATGTCTAAGAACTGAATATATATCCGTAAGAACTGAATATATATGCGTAAGAACTGAATATATATCCGTAAGAATGGAATATATATGTTTAAGAACTGAATATATTTGCGTAAGAACTGAATATAATAGCGTAAGAACTGAATGTATATGCGTAAAACTGAATATATATGTGTAAGAACTGAATATATATGCGTAAGAACTGAATATATATGCGTAAGAACTGAATATATATGCGTAAGAACTGAATATATATGCCTAAAACTGAATATATATGTGTAAGAACTGAATATATATGCGTAAGAACTGAATATATATGCGTAAGTACTGAATATATATCCCTAAGAACTGAATATATATCCGTAAGAACTGAATATATATGCGTAAGAAATGAATATATATGCGTAAGAACTGAATATATTTGCGTAAGAACTGAATATATATGCGTAAAACTGAATATATATGTGTAAGAACTGAATATATATGCCTAAGAACTGAATTATATATGCGTAAGAACTGAATATATATGCGTAAAACTGAATATATATGTCTAAGAACTGAATATATATGCGTAAGAACTGAATATATATGTCTAAGAACTGAATATATATCCGTAAGAACTGAATATATATGCGTAAGAACTGAATATATATGCGTGAGAATGGAATATATATGTTTAAGAACTGAATATATTTGCGTAAGAACTGAATATATATGCGTAAGAACTGAATGTATATGCTTAAAACTGAATATATATGTGTAAGAACTGAATATATATGCGTAAGAACTGAATATATATGCGTAAGAACTGAATATATATGCGTAAAACTGAATATATATGTGTAAGAACTAAATATATATGCGTAAGAACTGAATATATATGCGTAAGAACTGAATATATATGTCTAAGAACTAAATATATATGCGTAAGAACTGAATATATATCCGTAAGAACTAAATATATATGCGTAAGAACTGAATATATATGGGTAAGAAGGGAATATATATGTGTAAGAACTGAATATATATGTGTAAGAACTGAATATATATGCTTAAGAACTGAATGTATATGCGTAAAACTGAATATATATGTGTAAGAACTGAATATATATGCGTAAGAACTGAATATATATGTCTAAGAACTGAATATATATCCGTAAGAACTGAATATATATGCGTAAGAACTGAATATATTTGCGTAAGAACTGAATATATATGCGTAAAACTGAATATATATCTGTAAGAACTGAATATATATGCGTAAGAACTGAATATATATGCGTAAGAACTGAATATATATGCGTAAGAACTGAATATATATGCGTAAAACTGAATATATATGTGTAAGAACTGAATATATATGCGTAAGAACTGAATATATATGCGTAAGAACTGAATATATATGTCTAAAAACTAAATATATATGCGTAAGAACTGAATATATATCCGTAAGAACTGAATATATATGCGTAAGAACTGAATATATATGCGTAAGAAGGGAATATATATGTGTAAGAACTGAATATATATGTGTAAGAACTGAATATATATGCTTAAGAACTGAATGTATATGCGTAAAACTGAATATATATGTGTAAGAACTGAATATATCTGCGTAAGAACTGAATATATATGCGTAAGAACTGAATATATATGCGTAAGAGCTGAATATATATGCGTAAAACTGAATATATATGTCTAAGAACTGAATATATATGTCTAAGAACTAAATATATATGCGTAAGAACTGAATATATATGCGTAAAACTGAATATATATGTCTAAGAACTGAATATATATGCGTAAGAACTGAATATATATGTCTAAGAACTGAATATATATCCGTAAGAACTGAATATATATGCGTAAGAACTGAATATATTTGCGTAAGAACTGAATATATATGTCTAAGAACTAAATATATATGCGTAACAACTGAATATATATGTGTAATAACTGAATATATATGTGTAAGAACTGAATATATATGTTTAAGAACTGAATATATATGTGTAAGAACTGAATATATATGTGTAAGAACTGAATATATACGTGTAAGAACTGAATATATATGCGTAAAACTGAATATATATGTGTAATAACTGAATATATATGTGTAAGAACTGAATATATATGTTTAAGAACTGAATATATATGTGTAAGAACTGAATATATATGAGTAAGAACTGAATATATATGCGTAAGAACTGAATATATATGTTTAAGTACTGAATATATATCCCTAAGAACTGAATATATATCCGTAAGAACTGAATATATATGCGTAAGAACTGAATATATATGCGTAAGAACTGAATATATTTGCGTAAGAATTGAATATATATGCCTAAAACTGAATATATATGTGTAAGAACTGAATATATATGCCTAAGAACTGAATATATATGCGTAAGAACTGAATATATATGAGTAAAACTGAATATATATGTCTAAGAACTGAATATATATGCGTAAGAACTGAATATATATGTCTAAGAACTGAATATATATCCGTAAGAACTGAATATATATGCGTAAGAATGGAATATATATGTTTAAGAACTGAATATATTTGCGTAAGAACTGAATATATATGCGTAAGAACTGAATGTATATGCGTAAAACTGAATTATATATGTGTAAGAACTGAATATATATGCGTAAGAACTGAATATATATGCGTAAGAACTGAATATATATGCGTAAGAACTGAATATATATGCGTAAAACTGAATATATATGTGTAAGAACTGAATATATATGCGTAAGAACTGAATATATATGCGTAAGAACTGAATATATATGTTTAAGTACTGAATATATATCCCTAAGAACTGAATATATATCCGTAAGAACTGAATATATATGCGTAAGAACTGAATATATATGCGTAAGAACTGAATATATTTGCGTAAGAACTGAATATATATGCGTAAAACTGAATATATATGTGTAAGAACTGAATATATATGCCTAAGAACTGAATATATATGCGTAAGAACTGAATATATATGCGTAAAACTGAATATATATGTCTAAGAACTGAATATATATGCGTAAGAACTGAATATATATGTCTAAGAACTGAATATATATCCGTAAGAACTGAATATATATGCGTAAGAACTGAATATATATCCGTAAGAATGGAATATATATGTTTAAGAACTGAATATATTTGCGTAAGAACTGAATATATATGCGTAAGAACTGAATGTATATGCGTAAAACTGAATATATATGTGTAAGAACTGAATATATATGCGTAAGAACTGAATATATATGCGTAAGAACTGAATATATATGCGTAAGAACTGAATATATATGCCTAAAACTGAATATATATGTGTAAGAACTGAATATATATGCGTAAAAACTGAATATATATGCGTAAGTACTGAATATATATCCCTAAGAACTGAATATATATCCGTAAGAACTGAATATATATGCGTAAGAACTGAATATATATGCGTAAGAACTGAATATATTTGCGTAAGAACTGAATATATATGCGTAAAACTGAATATATATGTGTAAGAACTGAATATATATGCCTAAGAACTGAATATATATGCGTAAGAACTGAATATATATGCGTAAAACTGAATATATATGTCTAAGAACTGAATATATATGCGTAAGAACTGAATACATATGCGTGAGAATGGAATATATATGTTTAAGAACTGAATATATTTGCGTAAGAACTGAATATATATGCGTAAGAACTGAATGTATATGCGTAAAACTGAATATATATGTGTAAGAACTGAATATATATGCGTAAGAACTGAATATATATGCGTAAGAACTGAATATATATGCGTAAAACTGAATATATATGTGTAAGAACTAAATATATATGCGTAAGAACTGAATATATATGCGTAAGAACTGAATATATATGTCTAAGAACTAAATATATATGCGTAAGAACTGAATATATATCCGTAAGAACTAAATATATATGCGTAAGAACTGAATATATATGGGTAAGAAGGGAATATATATGTGTAAGAACTGAATATATATGTGTAAGAACTGAATATATATGCTTAAGAACTGAATGTATATGCGTAAAACTGAATATATATGTGTAAGAACTGAATATATATGCGTAAGAACTGAATATATATGCGTAAGAACTGAATATATATGCGTAAGAACTGAATATACATGCGTAAAACTGAATATATATGTCTAAGAACTGAATATATATCCGTAAGAACTGAATATATATGCGTAAGAACTGAATATATATGCGTAAGAAGGGAATATATATGTGTAAGTACTGAATATATATGTGTAAGAACTGAATATATATGTGTAAGAACTGAATATATATGTCTAAGAACTAAATATATATGCGTAACAACTGAATATATATCCGTAAGAACTGAATATATATCCGTAAGAACTGAATATATATGCGTAAGAAGGGAATAAATATGTGTAAGAACTGAATATAAATGTGAAAGAACTGAATATATATGCGTAAGAGCTGAATATATATGCGTAAAACTGAATATATATGTCTATGAACTGAATATATATGCGTAAGAACTGAATATATATGTCTAAGAACTGAATATATATCCGTAAGAACTGAATATATATGCGTAAGAACTGAATATATTTGCGTAAGAACTGAATATATATGCGTAAAACTGAAAATATATGTGTAATAACTGAATATATAAGTGTAAGAACTGTATATATATGCGTAAGAACTGAATATATATGTCTAAGAACTGAATATATATCCGTAAGAACTGAATATATATGCGTAAGAACTGAATATATATGTGTAAGAACTGAATATATATGTTTAAGAACTGAATATATATGTCTAAGAACTGAATATATATGCGTAAGAACTGAATATATATGCGTAAGAACTGAATATATATGTTTAAGAACTGAATATATATGTCTAAGAACAGAATATATATGCGTAAGATCTGAATATATATGCGTAAGAACTGAATATATATGTGTAATATCTGAATATATATGTGTAAGAACTGAATATATATGTTTAAGAACTGAATATATATGTGTAACAACTGAATATATATGAGTAAGAACTGAATATATATGCGTAAGAACTGAATATATATGTTTAAGTACTGAATATATATCCCTAAGAACTGAATATATATCCGTAAGAACTGAATATATATGCGTAAGAACTGAATATATATGCGTAAGAACTGAATATATTTGCGTAAGAACTGAATATATATGCGTAAAACTGAATATATATGTCTAAGAACTGAATATATATGCGTAAGAACTGAATATATATGTCTAAGAACTGAATATATATCCGTAAGAACTGAATATATATGCGTAAGAACTGAATATATATGCGTAAGAATGGAATATATATGTGTAAGAACTGAATATATTTGCGTAAGAACTGAATATATATGCGTAAGAACTGAATATATATGTCTAAGAACTGAATATATATCCGTAAGAACTGAATATATATGCGTAAGAAGGGAATATATATGTGTAAGAACGGAATATATATTTGTAAGGACGGAAAATACATGTGTAAGAACGGAATATATATGTGTAAGAACGGAATATATATGTGTAAGAACGGAATATATATGCGTAAGAAAGGAATATATATGTGTAAGAACGGAATATATATTTGTAAGGACGGAAAATACATGTGTAAGAACGGAATATATATGTGTAAGAACGGAATATATATGTGTAAGAACGGAATATATATGCTTAAGAACGGAATATATATGTGTAAGAACGGAATATATATTTGTAAGTACGGATAATACATGTGTAAGAACGGAATATATATGTGTAAGAACTGAATATATATGTGTAAGAACGGAATATATATGTGTAATAACTGAATATATATGTGTAAGAACTGAATATATATGTCTAAGAACTAAATATATATGCGTAACAACTGAATATATATCCGTAAGAACTGAATATATATCCGTAAGAACTGAATATAGATGCGTAAGAAGGGAATATATATGTGTAAGAACTGAATATACAATGTATATGTGTAAGAACTGAATATATATGTCTAAGAACTAAATATATATGCCTAAGAACTGAATATATATCCGTAAGAACTGTATATATATGCGTTAGAACTAAATATATATGTGTAATAACTGAATATATATGTGTAAGAACTGAATATATATGTTTAAGAACTGAATATATATGTCTAAGAACTGAATATATATGAGTAAGAACTGAATATATATGCGTAAGAACTGAATATATATGTTTAAGAACTGAATATATATCCGTAAGAACTGAATATATATCCGTAAGAACTGGATATATATGCGTAAGAACTGAATATATATGCGTAAGAACTGAATATATTTGCGTAAGAACTGAATATATATGCGTAAAACTGAATATATATGTGTAAGAACTGAATATATATGTTTAAGAACTGAATATATATCCGTAAGAACTGAATATATATCCGTAAGAACTTGATATATATGCGTAAGAACTGAATATATATGCGTAAGAACTGAATATATTTGCGTAAGAACTGAATATATATGCGTAAAACTGAATATATATGTGTAAGAACTGAATATATAACCGTAAGAACTGAATATATATGTCTAAAAACTGAATATATATCCGTAAGAACTGAATATATATGCGTAAGAACTGAATATATAAGCGTAAGAATGGAATATATATGTGTAAGAACTGAATATATTTGCGTAAGAACTGAATATATATGCGTAAGAACTGAATATATTTGTCTAAGAACTGAATATATATGCGTAAAACTGAATATATATGTCTAAGAACTGAATATATATGCGTAAGAACTGAATATATATGTCTAAGAACTGAATATATATCCGTAAGAACTGAATATATATGCGTAAGAACTGAATATATATGCGTAAGAATGGAATATATAGGCGTAAGAACTGAATATATTTGCGTAAGAACTGAATATATATTCGTAAGAACTGAATATATATGTCTAAGAACTGAATATATATCCGTAAGAACTGAATATATATGCGTTAGAACTGAATATATATGCGTAAGAAGGGAATATATATGTGTAAGAACGGAATATATATTTGTAAGGACGGAAAATACATGTGTAAGAACGGAATATATATGTGTAAGAACGGAATATATATGTGTAAGAACGGAATATATATGCGTAAGAACGGAATATATATGCGTAAGAACTGAATATACATGCGTAAAACTGAATATATATGTCTAAGAACTGAATATATATCCGTAAGAACTGAATATATATGCGTAAGAACTGAATATATATGCGTAAGAAGGGAATATATATGTGTAAGTACTGAATATATATGTGTAAGAACTGAATATATATGTGTAAGAACTGAATATATATGTCTAAGAACTAAATATATATGCGTAACAACTGAATATATATCCGTAAGAACTGAATATATATCCGTAAGAACTGAATATATATGCGTAAGAAGGGAATATATATGTGTAAGAACTGAATATAAATGTGAAAGAACTGAATATATATGCGTAAGAGCTGAATATATATGCGTAAAACTGAATATATATGTCTATGAACTGAATATATATGCGTAAGAACTGAATATATATGTCTAAGAACTGAATATATATCCGTAAGAACTGAATATATATGCGTAAGAACTGAATATATTTGCGTAAGAACTGAATATATATGCGTAAAACTGAAAATATATGTGTAATAACTGAATATATAAGTGTAAGAACTGTATATATATGCGTAAGAACTGAATATATATGTCTAAGAACTGAATATATATCCGTAAGAACTGAATATATATGCGTAAGAACTGAATATATATGTGTAAGAACTGAATATATATGTTTAAGAACTGAATATATATGTCTAAGAACTGAATATATATGCGTAAGAACTGAATATATATGCGTAAGAACTGAATATATATGTTTAAGAACTGAATATATATGTCTAAGAACAGAATATATATGCGTAAGATCTGAATATATATGCGTAAGAACTGAATATATATGTGTAATATCTGAATATATATGTGTAAGAACTGAATATATATGTTTAAGAACTGAATATATATGTGTAACAACTGAATATATATGAGTAAGAACTGAATATATATGCGTAAGAACTGAATATATATGTTTAAGTACTGAATATATATCCCTAAGAACTGAATATATATCCGTAAGAACTGAATATATATGCGTAAGAACTGAATATATATGCGTAAGAACTGAATATATTTGCGTAAGAACTGAATATATATGCGTAAAACTGAATATATATGTCTAAGAACTGAATATATATGCGTAAGAACTGAATATATATGTCTAAGAACTGAATATATATCCGTAAGAACTGAATATATATGCGTAAGAACTGAATATATATGCGTAAGAATGGAATATATATGTGTAAGAACTGAATATATTTGCGTAAGAACTGAATATATATGCGTAAGAACTGAATATATATGTCTAAGAACTGAATATATATCCGTAAGAACTGAATATATATGCGTAAGAAGGGAATATATATGTGTAAGAACGGAATATATATTTGTAAGGACGGAAAATACATGTGTAAGAACGGAATATATATGTGTAAGAACGGAATATATATGTGTAAGAACGGAATATATATGCGTAAGAACGGAATATATATGTGTAAGAACGGAATATATATTTGTAAGGACGGAAAATACATGTGTAAGAACGGAATATATATGTGTAAGAACGGAATATATATGTGTAAGAACGGAATATATATGCGTAAGAACGGAATATATATGTGTAAGAACGGAATATATATTTGTAAGTACGGATAATACATGTGTAAGAACGGAATATATATGTGTAAGAACTGAATATATATGTGTAAGAACGGAATATATATGTGTAATAACTGAATATATATGTGTAAGAACTGAATATATATGTCTAAGAACTAAATATATATGCGTAACAACTGAATATATATCCGTAAGAACTGAATATATAT
This sequence comes from Cyrtodaria siliqua, assembly GCA_037043455.1. Lineage (NCBI taxonomy): Eukaryota > Metazoa > Mollusca > Bivalvia > Adapedonta > Hiatellidae > Cyrtodaria > Cyrtodaria siliqua. Next base: position 1,019 of record JAWPHD010024941.1, on the reverse strand, counting down.
CCGTAAGAACTGAATATAGATGCGTAAGAAGGGAATATATATGTGTAAGAACTGAATATACAATGTATATGTGTAAGAACTGAATATATATGTCTAAGAACTAAATATATATGCCTAAGAACTGAATATATATCCGTAAGAACTGTATATATATGCGTTAGAACTAAATATATATGTGTAATAACTGAATATATATGTGTAAGAACTGAATATATATGTTTAAGAACTGAATATATATGTCTAAGAACTGAATATATATGAGTAAGAACTGAATATATATGCGTAAGAACTGAATATATATGTTTAAGAACTGAATATATATCCGTAAGAACTGAATATATATCCGTAAGAACTGGATATATATGCGTAAGAACTGAATATATATGCGTAAGAACTGAATATATTTGCGTAAGAACTGAATATATATGCGTAAAACTGAATATATATGTGTAAGAACTGAATATATATGTTTAAGAACTGAATATATATCCGTAAGAACTGAATATATATCCGTAAGAACTTGATATATATGCGTAAGAACTGAATATATATGCGTAAGAACTGAATATATTTGCGTAAGAACTGAATATATATGCGTAAAACTGAATATATATGTGTAAGAACTGAATATATAACCGTAAGAACTGAATATATATGTCTAAAAACTGAATATATATCCGTAAGAACTGAATATATATGCGTAAGAACTGAATATATAAGCGTAAGAATGGAATATATATGTGTAAGAACTGAATATATTTGCGTAAGAACTGAATATATATGCGTAAGAACTGAATATATTTGTCTAAGAACTGAATATATATGCGTAAAATTGAATATATATGTCTAAGAACTGAATATATATGCGTAAGAACTGAATATATATGTCTAAGAACTGAATATATATCCGTAAGAACTGAATATATATGCGTAAGAACTGAATATATATGCGTAAGAATGGAATATATAGGCGTAAGAACTGAATATATTTGCGTAAGAACTGAATATATATTCGTAAG
>JAWPHD010024940.1:0-17741 GCA_037043455.1 Cyrtodaria siliqua | reverse complement strand
TTATACTACGTACATTATAAACAACGCAGTTTCGTGACACGTTGTCCACAGTGGAAAATGTGTACTTATGCGCATGCGCATGCAACGTTGGGAGAAACGCGCACTTGTCAATATATTGTCAATACACATGTATAGCGATCTACGAAAAACCGATATATTATGTAAAATATACTTCGGAAAAAATAAAACCGAAAGTAAATGGTAAATAACTTATTATTTTGTTAGATTATCGTCATGGTTTACGCACATAAGTCTGATAAGCTGCTCAATTTCGTTCGAAAATCACATGGGTGTTCGAGCGTTTTTTTCCAGTCGCGTTTTTTGCAAAGGAAATTAGGCGTATATGCAGTTACATAGAACGTCAGAATAAAAAAAAAAACTGCATAGGAGCCAATTTATTAGGCTAAGATTGACCCATTGTCAAGATCAGTTGAAATTGTTTCACGCTTGATTTTGATAGAAATATCCATTATGTCATCAAATATATTCGAACTGTGAGCTGGATGTTTAGCCTGTAACACCAAACACCGATTAAGAGTGATGATGATGTAAACCACAGATACTGCCTTATACTGTATGTCTCTGCAGACGAGTGGCAAATTAACTATTTTATTTTTGTCATGGTAATTCTCATAAAGTAGTTTACATCTGGCATTTCATTGGAATAATAAACCATAGACAATTCGAGTGCCGTATTTATTGTTTATCGGCCGCGAAATCTAATGACAAAATAATGACCTTGACTCCGGCCCTTATATTTCGACTAAAGAAACTTACACCGAGATGCCGGGCAGCTGTGATTGTATGCAGTACGCATTCTTTCCGTTACTTTTTGTTTCGATTGAAAATCGTCCTTTGCATGTGGCTGAACGAAGGAAAACTCTAGAGAAACGTGAGCACCGCACGAGCGCTGACATCTTGAATTGTGTGGATAGGTATAACTCTGCAGAATGACTAACTGAGTTTATCATCATCACAGTCTAGAGATGCGCAAAGAACCGTAGCACAGCTGATAATATCAACACTATTTATTTCACACCTCGATATATCTAACGAAATACTTTCTGTCTGTTTTAGCATGTGACAATCCCATATTTCAAATACGAAAATACGTTATACATGATAGACTATTTGGGCGCTTGTTTCAGTCAGGGTCAGTCACTTTGTGAAAGTTAAGACTTTTCACACAAAGTTAAGACTTTTCACACAAAATTAAACTGTTACCTTAAAAGGTAGCATATCATTGAAACATACATTTTTACTGGTAAATAAAAAAATCCTTTCTTTTTAAAACGGTTGAGAAATAAAATTTGACATGCGAAAGTTGTTTTTGATGGAGCATTTTCAATGTAAAATTTTGCTGCATGAAAAAATTAGATTATTTTTTATAATTGTTAACAAAAAAATGTTTTTTACATGTTAAATAAACATAAATTAAACTCTCTGTAAGTTGCATAGCAAAATGATAAGGCTAACTGAAGTTATTTGAGTTTCTTAATTGTCAGCAGTCCTGGAGGAGTTTACACATGTTAAGGGCACATCGAGAAAGCATTTTTGCTGTAAAATATATATTTATCAACCGATTTTCAAAACATATTTGTATTTACCACTAAAAATGCCTGTTCCTATGACATATAATTTATGTACGTATTGCTAAAATTAGTCATGTTATTGCTGAAAAAAATTTGAGCGCCCCGAACAATAGTTCTATGTTTTGCCACTGATCGTTACAAGTGGGTATAGCCCGTATTTAACCCTATTGTCAACCCTTTTATGTTTGCGATGTCTCACACATTGTCTCTTGTTTATTCTTGTAAGTTTGGTTTGGTCCTTACATGCTTTCTTTCCTGTTCGACATTTATAGTTACCTAATTCCATATTGTACTCCACCTGGTATCTAGAGGGCCGAAAATCTATATTCAGTAGACGTGGAGTCCAAAAAATACATATTCCGTATTTGTACCTTGGAAAAAGTAGGTATAGGCTGAATTACAGTCAAAACGTTTTGACTGTGGGACGTTTTGACTAAAAAAAATAATAGGGTGGGACGTTTTGACCAAAAAAGGGGGACGTTTTGACCAATTTGGGGACGTTTTGACTAGGGGACGTTTTGACTGTAATTCCTTTATTCAGATAAAATATTTACTTACTGTTAATGCATTTATTTTTGTTGTTATGGAAGTCTTGCGTCCGTGGCCGAGTGGTTAACGTCTCTGACTTGAAATCACTTGCCCCTCACCGCTGTAGGTTCGATCCCTCAGTGGCATAGGAATCTTTATGTGAGGAAGCTATCCAGCTGGCTTGCGGAACGATGGTGGTTCTACCCAGGTGCCCGCCCGTGCACGAAAATTTCCCGGAGGGGCACCTGGGGTCTTCCTCCACCAATGGAAGCTGGAAAGTCGCCACATGACCTTAGCTGTTGGTGCGACTATAAAATCCAATTCAATTATTTTTCAATTTTCGCAAGTGTACAATAACACACATGCTTGCAAGCAACAGTTACATGTATTTGTTATAAAATTGATCAATCCGATACCTTAACAATAAAGGGTCGAAGAAAATGTGAATTGTAGAAGAGCGTGTTATTAATACGCATTCCAATTGTGTCTTCCTCCTCCGCGGCCAATTTCGATGTTGTAATAGACAATGAAGTGAGACGAGTATGATTGCATGTGAGAGCATCTCTTTTACTAGGATGGATAGTTAGAGCATCAACAGTATAAATCGACTGACGGAAATGTTAGTACAAATAATTTAGATTTTTTCTTCGTCGTATTATGCTCACAAAGACGACCAACATACTGAACACTACACGGTGTATTTCAGGTCAAAACATAAATAACATGAGACTATGTCAATCGAAAATGATTTAAGATCAGATGAAACAAGAATTGTGAACTATAGTGCTTTAAGACAAACGTATGCAGTTGTATATTGTCTTTTCGTGTCCATAGTGGTTTATTCTCGTGTTGCTCTGGCTTCTTCCAAGTCATTGCGTACGTGCTTTGAAGCTGATATATAATATATATTCAATGATACATGATCATCGTTGTGTTATACATACTGCCTATCAATGCTGTATAGTTTGTCAGAGGTAGGGCGGGCATTTCTTTATTTACACTGTGTCGTTTTATTGGGATGACAATGGAGTAATAGGTTTTATGCACCCTACAACCTGGTTTAAATCCCCAAATGCATTTTTGCCACTGACCGTTCCAAGACGGTAGCCCTATTTACAACCCGTTTCTGTTTGTGATGTCACATGTCTTGTTTCGTATTAACATTGTAATTGTTGTTTGATTTGGTTGACTGTGTTCTGTGAAATCTACATTTCCCGACATGTAGCCTATATTAAAACTCACAAAATAAACATGTTTTTTCTTCTTTCTAATCAATTTCCCATTCAGTGAACTAATTATTTATTATACCTGGCGACAATCAAACACTTGTATAAACATAATAAGTATAGTCAAAACGTCCCCTAGTCAAAACGTCCCCATCTAAAAAAAAAAAAAATTTAAGATAAAATCAATCTATAATTATTCATTATTTTCCTGAAAAAGAGAAGTATTTAATTACCTTATACACGTAAAAATGTCATAAAACAGTTGCTAAACAAAATAATACAAAACAAACTTAACACTGGTAATTGTTTAATGGGGGACATTTTTTGGGGGACGTTTTGACTATTTGAAACTACCAAAGTGGGACGTTTTGACCAATTTTGGGACGTTTTGACTAGGGGACGTTTTGACTGGCAACCGAATAAAGTTCTTGATTTTATTGTCATACGAAGTATTTTTCATGATAAAAAATTGGAACTATTCATAAATATTTCAAAAACACTATTTATTTGTTACAAATATAAAAAAAAAAAAAGTCATTGACAAATGTCATGAATTATGATTACAATCAAATTCATGAATTAATTTCAGAAATAAAAAATAGTTTCTAACACATCAATAACTTTGGATTGTGAAGATTCTAAATGGTCATGTGATCACTGGTAATTTTGACATTCTACGTTTGTTTTCACAAGTTCCTAAATGCAGGTTGCCTTCAGATATAAAATTTGATGCATGTCGTGTTTATATTGGTGAAGCTTAGTGTATCGCGTAACAGTTTTTTTTGTGTTTTACGAGTTACTTGTATGTTTCAGGTAATAAGAAGATTTGTCCTGATCGAGGCACACTTTTCAAAACGGTAGAGACATTTAGGCAGCATGAGTCGAGTATTCACAGACACTCAGGCCAGTACCGTTGCTCCAGAAAAATCTTTATAGGCCAGTACCGTTGCTCCAGAAAGATCTTTATTAGGCGAAGAAGTAACTTGAAGCAAGTAATTTCAGTGTTAGAGTAGTTTACAAAAAAATCATAAAATGCCAAGACATTTGTTAGTGTGTACTCCATTAGTTAAAAAAACAAAACAGTTTTTCAAAATAATAATGCTATTATTATATTTTAACATTGTTTGTTTATCGTTTTGAAAATACTTTTGATAATAACAGGTCAAGCGACTGAATGACTTTTATGACCGAAACTCTAATCTAATTACATGTTTGTTTGGTGTACTGTAAGGGCTGAAACAATATTAAACGGATTGATGCACTATTTTCAAACAAGGTTTATTTCAAAGGGCTCTTAAAAACTTGAAAAAAGCTGAAAGAATTATCATATAAGGTAAAAAGGCGCGATGACGTCATCGTTCCAAGATGGCCGCCTCCATGTATGTTCTTTGCAAATTTTCAATAGGTATTATCTCCTTTATTTTTCATGGCATTTTGATAATTCTTTCAGCTTTTTTCAAGTTTTTGAGGGCCCTTTTAAATAAATCGTGTTTGCAAATAGTGCATCAACCCCTTTAAGAAACGTGTAAGCGTGTGATTTTATATTTTTATTTAAAGTTGCATATTTAATTATCTCATTATTAGGTCACTAGAAGCTCGGGTGGGCTATTGTGATCACATTTTGTCCGTCCTTCAACACATTATTGTGATCTCGTTCACAACTTAAGTTTGTATTAATTAGATCTCCATGAAACGTGTTAAGAATATTAGAAAGGCAGTCAGATATGACCAGTATGGTCATTCTAAATTAGTAAAAGAGTCATTGTCCCTGAATGTATTTATTTGTGAATCGAATCACATCTCCATTTTTTATGAGAGGTGAATTTGTACGTCTACTTTTCAAGGGGAGGTAATGTCCCCTCTTTTGTTTTCTCTTTTTGTTGAAGATTTGGAGTTATATTTGCAAAATAATATAGATTCAGGTTTGCAATTAGATGATATAGTACTAATGTTATTGCTATTTGCGGATGACATGGCCATTGTAGGAAAAACACCTGCTGAAATACAAGTACATTTAGATACATTAAATAATTATTGCGATTCGTGGGGACTTAAAGTAAATATTGCCAAAACTAAAATTATGGTTTTTCGTAAACGTGGCGGGTTATTAGCCAGTGAGCATTGGACCTACAATGGAGACGTTATCAACGTAGTGAATGATTTTAACTATTTAGGGAATGTTTTCAATTATACTGGAAATTTCGCTCTTAATCAGGAGCATTTAGTTGGTCTTAAGGCTCTTAAGGCAATGAATGTTCTATTATGTAAATGTAAAGAATATGATTTGAGTCCTAAAACTTTATGTCAGTTGTTCAATGCCTTTGTTGTGTCTGTTCTTAGCTATGCATGTGAGATTTGGGGCAATACTAAATCTAAAGAAATTGAAAGAATTCATTTAAAATTTTGCAAAAGGTTATTAAAGGTACTACCTAATACATGCAATGCAGCTGTGTATGGTGAACTTGGAAGATATCCCCTATATGTTAATAGATATATAAGAATTATGAAATATTGGTTGAAAGTAATAAATACTGACAATATCATTCTAAAGACTGTGTATGGACACGCTTTACAGGACTGTAATAGCGGGAAAACGAACTGGGTTACAGTGTTAAGAAATTACTAGATGATTACGGTTTTTCTTATGTATTCGATAATGCTTCTTATATAAACAGTGACGTATTTTTGTATGACTTTAGAATTAGAGTTTTAGATGCCTTTAAACAAAATTGGTGTGGTACCTTAAACAACAGTTCTGTGTTAACATTGTTCAAAGATATTAAAACTAGTTTGGAATATGAAACATATTTAGATATTTTGCCAAGAAGTTTACGTCTATATTTTACTAGACTTAGACTATCTGTACATCCACTCAGAATACAGACTGGTAGATATGCCAACAATAGAACACTTCGTGAAGAAAGATATTGCCTTATTTGTAATAGTTTAGATATAGAAGATGAATTTCATTTTGTATGTATTTGTCCTTGTTTTATTGATATTAGAAAGAAATACTTAAAACGTTGTTATTACAAACGTCCTTCTGTTTTCAAATATGTGGAGTTACTGAAATTACATGACAAGATAGAAATAATAAAACTTTCGTTATATGTTAAAGAATCAATTATATTAAGAAACGCATTATTAACTATTGAAAGGTAGTTACTTAGTTCAACCTCCTACTCTTATTTACTATACTACATAATAATAATAATAATAATGAAATGATAAATTATACCATTTGTATATATTTCACCATTGAAATCACATGACAAAAATTAATAAAACTTCCGTTATATGTTAAAGAATCAATTGTATTAAGAAACGCTTTATTAACTATTGAAAGGTAGTTACTTAGTTCAACCTCCTACTCTTATTTACTATACTACATAATAATAATAATAACAATAATAATGAAATGATTAATTATACCATTTGTATATATTTCACCATTTACTTGTATATATACGTTGACATCATATATGCTAATATGTATGTATTGTAGACGATGTACTTTGTACAAGTCTGAATAAAAAGTCTGTCTGTCTGTCTGTCTGTCTAAATAATTCATACATTTCGCCTTATAAACACCTCCACATTTCACCAAAACTTGATATTAATCGGATCTTTAAGAGATCTTAGTTGTTTATGTACATGTTGAAAACCAGTGAGATTGTTATTTAAATAATAACAGTTAGAGCCTTTGAATTTTGCTGCTATCGATGAGTTTAGTGAGAAGTAATGGCTGCAATCTTCGGTTATCGCGTTTGACGATGTCACTTGTATTCATAAGGTAGTCAGGGCTTAAGTTGTCAAATACAGAACAAGATTTCAGACGAGAGCGAGATATTTCGAGAGAACTCATTGATTCAAAATTGATATACATGTAGTTGAAAGTATTTAGTGTTTTTTTTTAAATGACTAGGTCGTCGTGATATCCATCTCTTTTGCGAATGTTAATGCATGCACATTTACATTTACGACAGTTGTTTATGCAGGCATTGCGAGATGTTTTCAGAAACCTCGCCGGAAAGTGCGGATGTGTCGTTCCGGCTACTCTACCTATTTTTCTAACCAAATGATTCACAGCCCTATGGTAGGTACAGGGTATACAACCATGATGATTCTCACAGCTACAATCAAAGAACGCGGCAATGCATACAAGAAGCAAAGATAGTAATATTATATAACGTGACTTCGAGTAAGAAGCTTTCCCCTGTGTCTGGAGGGTGTAAAGCTAATGCACCATTTACCCGACTAAGGTCGTGGATTCGATTCCAGTCCTCTCCTGTAAATGTTAAGAGATACACTTTGTAATAACTTGCGGAAGGATAGTGGTTCTACTAAAAGTTATCAATCGTTCTTCGGATTAATCTGTTTCTTTTAAATAAACGATACTGATTGAAGTATTTAGCAATGAAATAAATTTCTATTGTTATCATTCATCATGATGCTGCTCTCACACAGTGGCGAATATGGTGGCGAATGGGCTTACGAATGCAATTCGCCACCAATTCGCAATGATCACAAGGTGATCGCCAGACATTCGTAGGTGTTCGTAAGCATTCGCGGTCGTTCATGGGGTGTTGCGAATATTAGGAACGTGGTCCTAAAATTCGCCAGGAAAGCATCTTCTCATTGCTTTCGCAACATTTTCGCAAGCCATTCTTATTGATGGCAAGGCATTTGTAGTGATCGTGAGATATTGTAGGGATTTGCTAGCATTCGTCTTGACTTTACTTAAGAATACCATACGAATGTGAACAAAAAGTTGCGAATGCTTGCCAATCCATTACTAATAAAGCGAATGGGTTAAGATTTGTTTGACTTTTCTTGAGAATGCATTGAGAATGCGTGCGAACGGCTTGCCAACACTTGCGAGTACTTGCAAATGCTTGAGAATGACATACAAACATTAAGATTGTCTTGCAAATGCCTTGCTAATTCCTAGCGATTTCAATGCGAATATTGCACATTCGCCCCGGGTGTCGCTAGGGTAGTCAAAATGGTATAAAATACCCCATCTTCCCTTGTCCGAGTTGACTCGGCGGAGGCTGGCGTATAAGTGACAAAGAGAAACATTGGCAATGGGTATATGCAATTAGCCAAGCATGCGTTGTGTAGTCGTTTCATTCGTAAGGCGTTCGCAAGCATTCGCAAGATTCGCAACGGCATTCGTAAGCATTCGTAACATTCGCAAAGGATTCGCAAGAAATTCCGCAAATTGATTGTTAAGTAATCGTAAGGTTCGTAAGAAATTCGCAAGGATTCGTAAGAATTTCGGAAGCATTCATAAGGCCTCACTTTTTTCAGTATTTCTCCAGGCCAATCATCATTTTCGGCGAATTTGCCGCGAATTTCAAATTTTCATATTCGCAAGGATATTCTTCACTGTGTGATTAGAGGCATTACGAATCGTATGTTTGTTGTGTTTAGTTTTTAGAAAATGCCTTCTTATTACATTTTTTCAGTATGTCTACTAACATTTCGTCTTAATGTATCATTATTCATTAATGGACAGCACAGTCACTATTACAAACTCAATTTTTAAGTTTTAAATTGTATTGACTATTATTTAAATGTTTGACAATAAAATCGTGCATTGATACTGGATACCTGACCCCAAGTCTGGAGCTCTGGAAATGGGCTGCCGGTAACCACAAAATACCACTGCGGCAAGCCCTTACCATTTAAGCATATAATCAACAAAGCAAGCTGGATATTACAAGGTAAAGGATATGAACCTGAATACTTGAAAGCAATAAACAATAATTACACGTGCTCGAAACTGAATAAAATAGTGTAGTTGTTTATTCGTGCACTCAGCAAAATATATTTGTTGCATTTAATGTGTTATACAAATCAGTGTCTGAGAAGAAGGGATCTGAATACTGGTAACATTAAACTAAAACTGCTATGTGCTTACTGTAACGTTGATTTGGAACACGGGCAGTATAATAATGTATTGAAGCAGGAAATGTAGCATTCACAGAACACAGTCAGTCTAAAAGTAAGAGCATGTCATAAACAAATGGAGAAAACAACATGTTAAGTATGTAAAGTGGGACATTACAAAAGAGTATGTGAGTGTACCTTTGGAAACGGCCGACCATGATACATACGAAATATTGCAGTCTCGGTTTGATTAAGACTGTTCATGAACGGTAGTGAATTATGCTAGCTACCACTCACGCCCTCTTGCCCCGGGTTGAGCAGAACTCAGTATTCATAAAATCAATAGTACATAATTTTAACCATCCCGAAGATGGCATGCATATGGCGGTGGACATAGATATCTTTTCTTCCCCCATGTCCAGCGGCGTATGGTCCAAGTATCGAACAAAATACTATGCCACGAAGAGCGAAATAAACAAAATGGAATTTAGTTGGGAGCAGCGGTCATGAAGCCTGCGTATCACAAGTAACAGCCAAAAGACTAAATTAAAAAGCAGACAACATATCCTATGAGTGGTTAAACAATACCCAGAGCCTTTTATCGGCCGGAGTATTGGAACCACCGAATAGAAAATGAAGTAAGAAAACAAAAGCAATTGAATAACTAAATATAAGTATCGGGCTCAGCGATCTCCAAACAGTCATGATTGCAAGCGCAAGCCACAAGACTAGTTTTACCGCATTTGAACGATCAGTGGCAAAATATACAATAAACCAGGTTACATCATTCTGTCTCTACTGAAAATGGAGAAAATAATGAAAGAGATGATTTCAAGTTTGACATCACTCAGACGGGGATGTTACCCGAGCAACTTCTTATGGGGTTTATGTTTCTCATCTTATTCATTTTCCAGAGCTTGTAGTCAAGTTGAGGTTGAATATTCGTAACCTTTGTATAACTAAAAAAACTACTCCATCGGGGCTACGGTTACAACCCCGAAAAGCATGTGCAGTAAGCATCATCTGCTTTTAAAATACAAATAAAGTAATCCAATCTAATTACTCTACTGCGACAAGGATTATAACATCTTGACTACCATGGTCACTTTGGTGACATTGATTTACGTTAACGTTAGATCCGTGGTCATAATCAATTTCATACTATCTTCAGACGTTTTAAAATGTTTATCAAAATATTTTATGATCCTATCATTTCGCAACTCACTGCATGTTTAGTGGTGGACCAATATACACTTTCCTCTTTGATTGTGCGATAACTTGGCATATTGTGGACTCTACGAGGACGTCCACCTAAATCCTGAGAGGACGGTAGCGTTTACTGTATGTCTCCAATGTTGTGTTGTCTTGTCATGGCATTAATGGCTTATTCTCGTATTGCTGTGACTTCTGCCAATTCACCGAGTCCTTGCTTTGTGGATTTCTATGCCTATTTCATATTCATACATACATGCTGCTCATCTTTGTGGTATATTTATATTACCTATACATATAGCATGTCGAGGATTTCGTTATTTATACCGTCCCCGCTTTATTGCGATGACGATAGGGAAGAGCAACGTTTGGTGCTCCATCCTAAAATTTGCTTTTTTGGTTTGCCTCTGACCGTTTCGGGGCAGTAGCGCTGTATTGTCAATCATTAAATGTGTTTGTGATAGCACAAACCTGGCCTGGCCTGGCCTCTTATTTATCCTTGTAGTTGTTTGTTTCGATGAGTGTTTTTGGTTGACCGTGGTCATTGAATGCTACATTTCCTGTTCGACTTTCATATCTACCTATGAAACTTTGCACACGTTGCAAGTACCATATTTTACCAGAATTATCTTCCTTTTCCACTTAGATGTTTGGTTAAAGTTTTGAATGTAGTCATTCCAAAACCAACTGACAGAAAACTCCGTCATGCCTTTTACCAAAATCATCACCCCAGTAAAAGGTAGCAATCCGCAATCCGGCGTTAGCACTACTATTGGTGCTCCTTGTTTATTGTTTACTTGTGGTTACAAGCATAGTTACTGTTTCACTTAAGATGTTAAATGGAATGGCATCAACAGCAATTATGTCTGTTTGAATGTATTTACATTGATAATGTATAAAGTGTGTATATATCCATACATAGGCTGGGGATTCTTTTTTATTTGCAGTCCACATATTTTCATCGAGTTGAGCTCACTACGAGGCAGTGCCTTATTCATATTATAGGAGGAAATTTCCACAACAGGGAGGGCAGTGTTCAATGCGGCACACCGCAGTGGCAGAACCTGATGATAGATCTTTTTCAGCTGTGCTGGTTAGGAAGGCCAGCAGAGCTTATGGGATGACGAGTTGTCCGTCGTCCGTTAACTTTTGCCTTGTAAACACTCTAGGGCCTTCATTATTAATCGGATCTTCACGAAACTTTGGCAGTGTCTTTATACGAGTGGGGTTCAATATATTCTGTCACTGGTATTCGGAACTAACAGATACTGGAAATATAAAAAACTTCTTATTACAATCCTTCAAAGTATTCCCCCTGAACAGATACATGACGTAAACGCAGCAAAGTAGTCTCCCCTTGGTATCCTGTTGAGACACTGAAATATTCCGGTGAAACGAAGTAAAGTGACCCCCATAGAATAACGACCCCCGGTCATTATTCCCCATAGAATAACGACCCCCCGGTCATTATTCTTTAGAAAAAGTGACCCCTTTTCTATAAAATACTGACCCCAGTTAAAAAATAATGACCCCCCTTGATGATATCTATAACATATTGACCCCCATCTAGTCGATCACTAACTGAATATTAACTACTACAAGTGTTATTATTGCTAATACTTGTTGTTGTTGTTGTTGCTGCTGCTGCTGCTGCTGCTGCTACTGCTGCAGCTGCTTTCGAAGAAGTAGTAGTACTTACAAATAGCGAAAGTTGCAGACTAGGTTTGATTGAGTCTGTTCATGGACAGTACTGGGCACTGCAACACTGTCCACGCCCCGTAGCACCAGAGTCTTCAAAATAAGAGGAGCCTTTTTCACTGCATATTACGGTGTTCCGTTAGGCTCATAGCGGTCTCTCTGAAAGGCGATGGTAAGATGGCAATGCACGATAACGCGATGGTAAGATGGCGATAGTGCGATAATAAGATGACTATGCAATGGTAAGATGACGATGCGCGATGGCAAGATGGAAAAATCGCGCATCACCATCTTATCATCGCCATCTTACCATCGCGCATCGCCATCTTACCACCGTGCATCGTCATCTTACTATCGAGCATCGTCATCTTAGAGTAAAGGCGATGCGCGATAGTAAGATGGCTATGAGTTATGGTAAGGTGATGCGCGATACGCGATAGTAAGATGGCGATGCGCGGTGGTAAGATGACGATGGAAAAAAACATCGCGTTATCGCGCATCGCCATCTTACCATCGTCCTCGTACTATCGCGTATCGCGCATCGTTTTCCGACCGAGCCTGAGCAGATCAGTTGTTCAGACAACATGCCCATCTCCGAATGGTTTTCTGTCACTTTCAAAGTCAATCCGCACGAACTCAACCTGGAGGGGTTGGAGTGGGTCGGACCCCATCGAATGATATGAGTCATTCCGTCGGCAATGCAGACAGCAGAGGTCCAAACTCCAAAATAGCCCATGACACTGTATGTGGGCCCATCTCCGGCTAGTTTTTGTCGCATTAAGAGACTTGACCTGGTGGAGGATGGAGTGGGTCGGACCCCTAGTCTGGTGGTATGAGTCGTTCCATAGCGAATGCTTCGGTATGCCGAAGGCAGGGACCCGAATTGCCCCCGACGCTGTATGTGGGCCAGTCTCCGGCTGGGTTTTATGACCTTCAGAGAGTCAATCCGTCCGGACTCGACCTGGTGTACGTGGAGTGAGTCGGACCCGACGTCGGGTGGTATGAATTCTTGCGTCAAGCACACTCTGGTATGCTGACGGCCGAGGAACAAACTTGGACACTGTCTGTGGTCCCAGATACGGCTGGTAAGTTTCGCCTTCTGAATCAATCCGCATGGAGTGGGTCGGACTCCCTATTGAGTGGTAGAAGTCCTTCCATCGGGAATGCTTTGGTATGCCACTGACACTGTATGTGGGCCAATATCCGGCTAGTTTTTGTCGCCTTCAGAGTCAATCTGCCCGAACTTGACCTGGTGGGGGTTGGCTCCAAGTCGGTTGGTATGAGCCGTTCCGTCGGGCTTGCTTTGGTATGCCGACGGCAGAGGCCCCATATGCCCTCTGACACTGCATGTGGGCCAATCTCCGGCTGGTTTGTATCGCCTTCAGTGTCAATCCGCCCGTACTAGACCTAATGTGAGTTGGAGTGGGTTGGACCCCCAGTCAGTTGGTACGAGTCGTTCCGTCGGGAATACTCTGGTATGCCGACGGAAGAGGCCTGAAATGTCACCTATACGTACGCCCATCTCCGGTTGATTGTTGTCACCTTCAGTCAATCCACCAGAACTCGACCTGGTGAGGTTGGATTGGGTATAAACCCTTCCGTCGAGAATATTCTGATATGCCGACGGCTGAGGACCATACACGAACACTGTCTGTGGTCCCAGATCTGGCTGGTCATTGTCGCCTTCAGAGTCAATCCGCACGGGCCCGGCCTAGTGGTTGTTGGAGTGGGTCAGACGGCCAGTCTGTAGGTATGAGTTGGTCCGTCGGTAATGCTCTGGTATGCCGACGGCAGACGCCCGAAATGCCCCTGACACTATATTTGCATCCATTTCTAGTTCGTGTTTTGACACCAGCTGAAGATGGGCGCATATACATTGTCCAGGTCCAATTTCGGACATCCGCCGTCGCTATACCGGAGTATCCCCGACGGAACGACTCCATTCGACGAGGGATCCGACACTCTCCAACGCTCACCAGGTCGAGTTCGTGGGGATTGACTCGGCAAAACCCAGCCAGTAATTGACCCACAGACAGTGTCTGGGTCACGTTTTGTCCTCCGCCGTCGGCAATCACGAGTATTTCCGATGGAATGACTAACACCAGCCGACGAGTGGTCCGACGCTCTTCAACCGCGGATTGACTGAAGGTAAAAACAGCCGGAAATGAGTCCACATATATTGTCAGGGGGCGTTTCGGGACGGAACAATTCATACCACCCGACTGGGGTTCGACCCACTCCAACCCCCACTAGGTCGAGTTCGGGTTGATTGACTCTGAAGGTGACAAAAACCAGCCAGGGATGATCAACATACAGAGTTATGGGCCGTTATGGGTCTAAGCCGTCGGCATACCAGAGCCTTCCTGACGAAACAAGTTATACCACCAGATTGGGGGTCTACCCCAATAGATCAAGTTCGGGCGGATGGTCTCAGAAGGCGACAAAACCACCCGGAGCTGGGTCCACAGACAGGGTCCATGTTTGCTCCTCTGCCGTCGGAATACCAGTGTATTCCTAATGAAAAGACTCATACCACGAGATTTGGGGTGCGACACATTCCAACCTCACTAGGTCGAGTTCGGACGGAATGATTCCGAATGCGACAAAAACCATCCAGACCTGGGTCCACAGACAGTGTCCGTGTTTGGTCCTAAGCCGTCGATATACAAGACTATTACCGACGGAACGACTAATAGCATCCGATGGAGGGTTCGACCCACTCCAAACACCACCAGGCCGAGTTCGGGCAGATTGACTCTGGATGAGACAAAAACCAACCGGAGATGGGCTCACATACAGTTTCAGGGGCTTTTCGGGCACATGTCGTCTACATACCATAGCATTCCCGACGGACCAACTCATACCTACCGACTGGCCGTCCGACCCACTCCAACAACCACTAGGTCGAGCTCGGGCGGATTGACTCTGAAGGCGACAATGAACAGCCACATCTGGGACCTCAGGCAATGTCCGTGTTTGGTTCCCAGCCGTCAGCATATCAGAGTATTCTCGACGGAAGGGTCCATACCACCTGACGAGGGGTCCGACCCAATCAACCACACCAGGTCGAGACCTGGTGGATTGACTGAAGGTGACAACAATCAGCCGGAGATGGGCGTACGTACAGGTGGCATTTCGGGCCTCTGCGAATCGTCATTTAACTTCGCGTAGTGGAGTCATAATATTATGACCGGCCGGGGGTCACTTTTCTTTAAAAAATAATGACCGGGGGTCGTTATTCTATGGGGTCACAATTCTTCGCGAGGGGTCATTTTCCTTCGCGTGGGGGGTCATAATATTATGACCGGGGAGGTTACTATTTTTTAAAGAATAATGACCGGGGGTCGTTATTCTATGGGGGTCACTTTACTTCGTTACACCGATCAGAAGGAATTATCAACTCGGCCCCTACCGGCCCTAGTCAGCTCGGCCCCTGGTCAACTGGGCCCCTATTTGGTCAACACGGCCCCACACAAATAGTCAACTCGGCCCCCGCTGTAGAACAAATGGTCAACTCGGCCCATAGTCAACTCGGCCCCATATATATATATCCCCCCGCTGTAAAACAAATGGTCAACTCGGCCCATAGTCAACTCGGCCCCAAATATATATATATCTAATATATATAAATGGGGCCGAGTTGACTATGGGCCGAGTTGACCATTTGTTTTAATATATATATATGGGGCCGAGTTGACTATGGGCCGAGTTGACCATTTGTTTTACAGCGGGGGCCGAGTTGACTTTTTCCGGTCAATTGGGTCCCTATTTGGTCAACACGGCCCCACAGAAATATATTTATATATGGGGCCGAGTTGACTATTTGTGTGGGGCCGTGTTGACCAAATAGGGGCCCAGTTGACAAGGGGCCGAGCTGACTAGGGCCGGTAGGGGCCGAGTTGATAATTCCTTCTGATCACAGTACACGTCTAAGTCTAAGAAGTCTGGAGGTCGAGATAATGCACCTCATAGACAATGGAAAAGGTTAATTGAAAACGCCACAAATGCATAATCAGTCCTGTAAATATGCTTACCTAATTAGCCGATCAAGATGCAGCTGCACACTCTTTCACGTCTTTGCAAACGATGAACAGTCGGCCGCTCCAGCCAATATCTCGCGAGATGTAAGGTGTTCCCTCAAAATATTGAGGTCAAATATTATAATACACACATTTTCCAAAAGCCAATTCCCCCGGACATAAATTGTCTCGCGAGATTTAGAATTATAATACACACATTTTCCAAAAGCCAATTCCCCCGGACATAAACTGTCTCGCGAGATTTAGAATTATAATACACACATTTTCGGAGCAGAACATTTCATTCATTCATTATAACATTCATTGGTTCTCTCTTTGTGTCTTTGTGTTTATGTGCAGACAGTCGTGTCTCTTAGCTTATTAAGAGAACGAACATTGGTGTTGGGCTTTGGACTAATAGACAAATAGGAAAAATAGGGAAGTTTTAAAGGACTTGTGAAAATAGGAATATTGTGATATAACAGGAATATTGTGATAAAACAGTTAGGATTATAGGTTTTCTAGTGAAATTATCGCGATTTGTGAAATTACGAACTTACGGATTATTATCTAGTGAAATAGGGAACAATAGTGAAAACTTAATAGGACTATAAAAAGTGAAATAATACCAGATAAATAGGATACAGAAAGCCAGTAAAAGTAAGAAAATACATGGTATGATTTGATGTACAGAGATAACTTGAGTAATCACTCGAGAGAGACTTAGTACACCATAATCAAATCATAATATATATATAATTAACCATACTAAAACAAAAAACAAAATCATTAATAAACTGGGTAGGTAAAACAGTAAACAGTTAATAGTAATTAATAGATAGCTATTAGCTAAGGAATAAGTAGTAAATGAAGCATCTAAATCGCAGAACAAGGCAGTAATTCGTCAAAAAACCAATAGGTGATTTCCATCCGGTCCGCGCCCATTTAGAAATTACAAAATCTCAAAGTAGGTCAAAACGACTTGGCAGTAATTAGATCAAAGACGCCAAGGTCGAATAACGAATAGGTCAAGGTCTTGATAGTATCGTAATAGTCCGTAATAGTTCGTAAGTAGATAGCAGAAAGCAGAGATAGTAATATATTTAGACCATCTAATATAGTAAGTTTCAAATATAAGAAGGTACAATTGAATAGAATTGAATAGAACTTGAATAGAATAGAATAGAATATAAACCACTTAGTAAGTCTCGAAAATAAACAAGGCAGAATAGAATTGAATAGAATATAGACTATATATACATAACAAGAGAGAAATAGAATAGAATAGGAACAGAGTAAAATGGAAAGCGATAAACAAACTCAACATACGCGGATGTAGTTGAGTAGTAGAGAGTGAGAGGGTATAAGGCTCACGCCTACTAGGGCCGGAAAAGGCCAAAACGTAATCAACATGAGAGCCGCTTAATGGCTAGTACGCACAAATCTGACAACTACTAGGAAAGATAGGAACCAAAAGAGATAGAAGTATAAATAGCAGCACTGAGAGTAATAGGAAGTATGGGTAGCCCAGCCAATAAGGCACATATGTAGAGTTTTGAGGAAGAGAATGC
>JAWPHD010024939.1:0-17741 GCA_037043455.1 Cyrtodaria siliqua | reverse complement strand
ATCTTATTACTTCACCCATATTGGGGCATGGGCTCCCCCGTCCTCCCCTCTACCCCCGCCCTCACTCCCCTCCACACCTTTTTTTTAAAAAATATTTCTGTGTTGTTAGCTCTACTGGCCAAGGGCCAGCAGAGCTTATGGGATGCTGTGTTGTCCGTCGTCCGTCGTCTGTCTGTCGTCTGTCTGTCTGTCGTCTGTCGTCCGTTAACTTTTCTTCAAACGACTTCTTCTCAGAAACCGCTTGGCTAATTTTGACCAAACTTCACGTGGATGATCCTTAGTTGAATGCTTTTTAGATTTGTTAAAATTAGGTCAATGCTACATCCAAGATGGCTGCCATTACCATATATGGTCGAAACCTTAAAAAATCTTCTTCTCCAGAACCGCTGGACAGATTTCAACAGTTTTTCTTTTAAAATGATCGCCAATGCCTAGACTATCAAGTTTGTTCAAATAAAGTCCCCGGGGTCAAAAATGGCCGTGCCCCGGGGGTCCAAAATTTGTATATTGAGGTTTTGCATGTTTTTCATATAGACATATAGGAAAAACTTTAAAAAATCTTCTTCTCTGAAACCACAAGGCACAGAGCTCTCATGTATTACATGTAGCATCAGCTTATGGTCCTCTACTAAGTTTGTTCAAATGGTGACCCTGGGGTCAAATTTGTCCCCGCCCCGGGGGTCACAGTTTTACATAGACTTATATAGGATTTTTTTAAAAAAAATCTTCTTCTCGGAAACCAGAGGTTTGATATTTTGCATTTACTATAAGCTTATGGTCCTTTACCAAGTTTGTTCAAATGGTGACCCTCGGGTCACTTTTGGCCCCGCCCCAAGGGTCACATGTTTTACATAGACATGTATAGGGAAAAACTTAAAAAATCTTCTTCTCTGAAACTGCAAGAGCCAGAGGTTTAATATTTTGCATTTGCTATAAGCTTGTGGTCCTCTACCAAGTTTGTTCAAATGGTGACCCAGGGGTCACATTTGGCCCCACCCCGGGGGTCACAGTTTTACATAGGCTTGTATAGGGAAAAACTGAAAAAAATCTTCTTCTCTGGAACCACATGGCACAGAGCTCTCATGTAATACATGTAGCATCAGCTTATGGTCCTCTACTAAGTTTGTTCAAATGGTGACCCGGGGGTCAAATTTTCCCCGAGGGTCACAGTTTTACATAGACTTATATAGGATTTTTTTTTTAAAAATCTTCTTCTCGCCAACTACAAGAGTCAGAGGTTTGATATGTTACATTTATTATAAGCTTATGGTCCTTTACCAAGTTTGTTCAAATAGTGACAATAGTGACCCTGGGGTCACATTTGGTCCCGCCCCAAGGGTCACATGTTTTACATAGACATGTATAGGTAAAAACTTAAAAAATCTTCTTCTCTGAAACTGCAAGAGCCAGAGGTTTAATATGTTGGTGTTGCTATAAGCTTATGGTCCTTTACCTATTTTGTTCAAATGGGGACCCTGGGGTCACATCTGGCCCTGCCCCGGGGATTCACAGTTTTACATAAATGCTTGTAGAGGGAAAAACTGAAGAAAAAAAATCTTCTCATGAACTGCAAGAGCCAGAGGTTTAATATTTTGCATTTGCTAAAAACTTATGGTCCTTTACCAAGTTTGTTCAAATGGTGACCCTTGGGTCACATTTGGCCCCGCCCCAAGGGTCACATGTTTTACATAGACATGTATAGGGAAAAACTTAAAAAATCTTCTTCTCTGAAACTGCAAGAGCCAGAGGTTTAATATTTTGCTGTTGCTATAAGCTTGTGGTCCTTTACCAATTTTGTTCAAATGGGGACCCTGGGGTCACATCTGGCCCCGCCCCGGGGGTCACAGTTTTACATAAATGCTTGTATAGGGAAAAACTGAAAAAAATCTTCTTCTCTGGAACGGCAAGAGCCAGAGGTTTAATATTTTGCATTTGCTGTAAGTTTATGGTCCTTTACCAAGTTTGTTCAAATGGTAACCCTCGGGTCACATGTTTTACATAGACATGTATAGGGATTATTTTTGTTGAATTATTTTTTTTTTGAAATATCTTCTTCTTTTTTTTTTGAAATGTTTTGCAATTTTTTTTTTTTTTGCAATTATTTTTTTTTTTTTGCAATTTTTTTTGCAATTTTTTTTTTTTTTTAGCTCTATGTTCGACCAGTCGGACCAGTAACAGAGGTGTTCTTGATTTAGTTAAACATACTATATGTTGCCTCGTTAATACGGTTGGGCCTTCATTTTTATCTGATCTTTACCAAACTTTACCAGATTCTTTAGTTATGGCCTTTGATTTAGTTAAAAAGCTGTTTTTTGCCCGAAACTTTCAAAAAAACGTAAATGGCAGTCACTCACTTCATTGATGTTATAAGAGCCATGTTAG
This sequence comes from Cyrtodaria siliqua, assembly GCA_037043455.1. Lineage (NCBI taxonomy): Eukaryota > Metazoa > Mollusca > Bivalvia > Adapedonta > Hiatellidae > Cyrtodaria > Cyrtodaria siliqua. The sequence continues at coordinate 15,359 of JAWPHD010024939.1, read as the reverse complement.
CCAGTAGAGCGTCCACAGGCCCTCTTGGGCCTCTTGTTTTAGTCAATTCTTACACATATATGTTGCAACCCTCCCCGCCCCACCACCTCACCCCCACAAGCCCCCCCCCCCTCCGCCTCTCACCCCATCACCCCTTCTACCCCCACCCCGCCACAGACTTGAAACTTTTTTCTTTTTTTTAGCTCTACTGGCCAAGGGCCAGCAGAGCTTATGGGATGGTGTGTTGTCCGTCTTCCGTCGTCCGTCCGTCGTCCGTCGTCCGTTAACTTTTCTTCAAACGACTTCTCCTCAGAAACCGCTTGGCTAATTTTGACCAAACTTCACATGGATGATCCTTAGATGAATGCTTTTTAGATTTGTTAAAATTAGGTCAGCGCTACATTCAAGATGGCTGCCATTACCATATATGGTCGAAACCTTAAAAAATCTTCTTCTCCAGAACCGCTGGACAGATTTCAACAGTTTTTCTTTTGAAATGATCGCCAACGCCTAGACTATCAAGATTGTTCAAATAAAGTCCCCGGGGTCAAAAATGGCCGTGCCCCGGGGGTCCAAAATTTGTATATTGAGCTTTTGCATGTTTTTCATATAGACGTAGGAAACAACTTTAAAAAATCTTCTTCTCTGAAACCACAAGGCACAGAGCTCTCATGTATTACATGTAGCATCAGCTTATGGTCCTCTACTAAGGTTATTCAAATGGTGACCCTGGGGTCAAATTTGTCCCCGCCCCGGGGGTCACAGTTTTACATAGACTTATATAGGATTTTTTTTTTAAAAATCTTCTTCTCAGAAACTACAACAGCCAGAGGTTTGATATTTTGCATTTACTATTAGCTTATGGTCCTTTACCAAGTTTGTTCAAATGGTGACCTTAGGGTCACATTTGGCCCCGCCCCAAGGGTCACATGTTTTACATAGACATGTATAGGGAATTCTTCAAACGACTTCTCGTCAGAAACCGCTTGGCTAATTTTGACCAAACTTCAAATGGATGATCCTTAGATGAATGCTTTTTAGATTTGTTAAAATTAGGTCAGCGCTACATCAAAGATGGCTGCCATTACCATATATGGTCGAAACCTTAAAAAATCTTCTTCTCCAGAACCGCTTGACAGATTTCAACAGTTTTTCTTTTAAAATGATTGTCAGCGCCTAGACTATCAAGTTTGTTCAAATAAAGTCCCCGGGGTCAAAAATGGCCGTGCCTCGGGGGTCCAAAGTTTGTATATTGAGGTTTTGCATGTTTTTCATATAGACATATAGGAAAAAAGTTTAAAAAATCTTCTTCTCTGAAACCACAAGGCACAGAGCTCTCATGTATTACATGTAGCATCAGCTTATAGTCCTCTACTAAATTTGTTCAAATGGTGACCCTGGGGTCAAATTTGTCCCCGCCCCGAGGGTCACAGTTTTACATAGACTTATATAGGATTTTTTTTTTTTAAATCTTCTTCTCGGAAACTACAAGAGCCAGAGGTTTGATATTTTACTATTATTATAAGCTTATGGTCCTTTACCAAGTTTGTTCAAATGGTGACCCAGGGGTCACATTTGGTCCCGCCCCAAGGGTCACATGTTTTACATAGACATGTATAGGGAAAAACTTAAAAAATCTTCTCTGAAACTGCAAGAGCCAGAGGTTTAATATTTTGCTGTTGCTATAAGCTTATGGTCCTTTACCAATTTTGTTCAAATGCTGACCCTGGGGTCACATCTGGCCCCGCCCCGAGGGTCACAGTTTTACATCAATGCTTGTTTTAATTTTTTTAATTTCTTTATTTTTTATTTTTTATTTTTTTATTTTCTTTTTTTTTTTATTATTTTCTTTTTTTCATATTTTTTTTTTTAATTTTTTTTTTATATATATATATTTTTTTTTATTTTTTTATATATATATATTTTTATTTTTTATTTTTTTTTTTATTTTTTTTTTTTTATATTTTTATTTTTTTATTTTTATTATCTCTACTGGCCAACTTGGAAAACCAGCCAGATCGGACCAGTAATGACGGAGTTACTGCTCTTGATATAGTTAAAAATGCTATATTTTGCCTCTTTAAGACGATAGTCACTCGCTTCATTGATGTCATAAGAGCCATATTAGCCAGTAGAGCGTCCACAGGCCCTCTTGGGCCTCTTGTTTTTACATATTTCTGTGTTGCTTTTGACAGTTCTTTTTTTTTTTTTACATATTTCCGTGTTTTTTGTTGTTTTTTTTGTTGTTTTTTAGCTCTACTGGCCAACGGCCAGCAGAGCTTATGGGATGGTGTGTTGTCTGTCGTCTGTCGTCCCATCTTTCTTCAAACGACTTCTCCTCAGAAACCGCTCGGCTAATTTTGACCAAACTTCACATGGATGATCCTTAGATGAATGCTTTTTAGATTTGTTAAAATTAGGTCAGCGCTACATCCAAGATGGCTGCCATTACCATATATGGTCGAAACCTTAAAAAATCTTCTTCTCCAGAACCGCTGGACAGATTTCAACAGTTTTTCTTTTAAAATGATCGCCAATGCCTAGACTATCAAGTTTGTTCAAATTATGTCCCCGGGGTCAAAAATGGCCGTGCCCCGGGGGTCCAAAGTTTGTATATTGAGGTTTTGCATGTTTTTAATATAGACATATAGGAAAAAACTTTAAAAAATCTTCTTCTCTGAAACCACAAGGCACAGAGCTCTCATGTATTACATGTAGCATCTGCTTATGGTCCTCTACTAAGTTTGTTCAAATGGTGACCCTGGGGTCAAATTTGTCCCTGCCCCGGGGGTCACAGTTTTACATAGACTTGTATAGGATTTTTTTTTAAAAAATCTTCTTCTCGGAAACTACAACAGCCAGAGGTTTGATATTTTGCATTTACTATAAACTTATGGTCCTTTACCAAGTTTGTTCAAATGGTGACCCTCGGGTCACATTTGGCCCCGCCCCAAGCATCACATCTTTTACATAGACATGTATAGGGAAACACTTAAAAAATCTTCTTCTCTGAAACTGCAAGAGCCAGAGGTTTAATATTTTGCATTTGCTATAAGCTTGTGGTCCTCTACCAAGTTTGTTCAAATGGTGACCCAGGGGTCACATTTGGCCCCAACCCGGGGGTCACAGTTTTACATAGGCTTGTATAGGGAAAAACTGAAAAAAATCTTCTTCTCTGGAACCACATGGCACAGAGCTCTCATGTATTATATGTAGCATCAGCTTATGGACCTCTACTAAGTTTGTTCAAATGGTGACCCTGGGGTCAAATTTGTCCCCACCCCGAGGGTCACAGTTTTACATAGACTTATATAGGATTTTTTTTTTGAAAAATCTTCTTTTCGGAATCTACAAGAGCCAGAGGTTTGATATTTTACATTTATTATAAGCTTATGGTCTTCTACCAAGTTTGTTCAAATGGTGACCCTGGGTTAATTTTTGGCCCCACCCTGGGGGTCACAGTTTTACTTAGGCTTGTATAGGCAAAAACTGAAAAAAATCTTCTTCTCTGGAACCACATGGCACAGAGCTCTCATGTATTATTTTGCATCTGATCTTAGCCAAACTTTAGCAGATTTTATGGCTTTCTTTTTTTTTTAATTTGTTTACATTTTTTTATTAATTTTTTTTATTTTTTATATTAATTTATTTTTGATTTTTTTTTTTTTTTTAATTTTTTAAATTTTTTTTTTCTATGTTGGACCAGTCGGACCAGTAACAGAGGAGTTATGGCTCTTGATTTAGTTAAAAATGCTATATTTTGCCTAATTAATACGGTAGGGCCTTTATTTTTCATCTGATCTTTACCAAGCTTTACCAGATTGTTTAGTTATGGCCCTTGATTTAGTCAAAAAGCTTTTTTTTGCCCGAAACTTCCAATAAAACATAAATGCCAGTCACTCGCTTCATTGATGTTATAAGAGCCATGTTAGCCAGTGGAGCATCCACAGGCCCTCTTGGGCCTCTTGTTTGACATATTTCTGTGTTGCTTTTGACATTTTTTTTTTTTTTTTACATATTTCTGTGTTGCTTTTGACAGTTCTTACACATATATGTTGCAACCCTCAAGTCCCCTCCACCCTCACCGCCACCCCCCCCACCCCACCTACCCCGCCTCTCACCGCCCCCCACCACACTAGATTTTTTTTTTTATTACATATTTCTTTGTTGTTTTAGTCAATTCTTACACATATATGTTGCACCCTCCCCCACCCCCCGCCCCCAACTCACCCCACCCCCCCCCCCCCACCCCCCACCCCCTTGAAACTTTTTTTTTTTTTACATATTTCTGTGTTGCTTTTGTCAATTCTTACACATATATGTCGTCCCCCCAACCCACCCACCCCCGCTCACCCCGCCCCACTTGATTTTTTTTTTTTTACATATTTCTTTGTTGTTTTAGTCAATTTGTCCCCCCCCCCCCCCCCCCCCCCCCCCCCCCTCCCCGCTCACCCCGCCCCACTTGGTTATTTTTTTTTATTTTTTTTTTACATATTTCTTTGTTGTTTTAGTCAATTATTACACATGTTGCCCTCCCCACCCCACGCCTCTACCCCATCCCCGCTCAAACTCGATTTTTTAATTATTTTTTTCTTCATATTTTTGTGTTGTTTTGGTGAATGATTACATAGCTTCTTACACATATATGTTGCCCTCACCACCCCCACTCCCCGAACCATCCACCCCGCCTCTCTCCCACCCCCACCCCGCACCCCACTCAAAACTCTTAATTTTTTTATTTATTTTTTTACATATTTCTGTGTAGTTTTGGTCAATTCTTACACATAGTTATGTTGTGCTCCCAACCCCACCCCACATTGTTGTAGCCTTGTTTTCTGATGGTATATACTAGCTATAAATTTATTATTCTCCGAAAAATCGAATAGTCGAGCTGCGCTGTTCTCCGACAGCTCTTGTTATTATAGGAACTACATTCGACTACACCTCGGAGGTTTACATGTAAGTGGTGGTGGTAAACCTATAAGAGAAGAAAACATGTTCCAATGTTTCTCAAATGAGGAGTTTTTCATAACAAGCTTAAAAACACCTACTTCATGTAAATCGAACGATTATTTGCCGAGATATGGTCATGTGAATACCAGGGACAATACTCCAAAATCGACAAAAGTCAGAGATATTTTTTTAATTTTTTGCAATATCTGAATTGTCATACCAAATGGCATTTCTTGCCAACACACCATATTAAATAGATCAGATGTTTAGAACAGTCAATGGACATTAATAAAATGTGCATTAAGGTACAATTAGGACGATGAATATGCGCGTTATGTCGATTTTCATGCATCCTGTTAGTTATAGTTATAGTCATGGTCTGGTTGTGCACCTCCCCTTTTGGGTAGATTCACATAAAAAATGTGGTTGCTATGGCAACAGAACCTGCAAAAAATTACTAAAAATTGCTTGTCTTCATGATAACTCAAGAACAGCTACTAATACAAACTTCAAACTTGGCAGGAATGTTTGTGTCATGGTCTAGTTGTGCACCTTCCCCTTTCGGTAGACTCGCATAAGAAATATGCTTGCTATGGTAACAAAACTTGTAAAAAAATACTGAAAATTGTTTGTCTCTTCGATAACTCAAGAACAGCTCGCACTACAAACTCAAAACTTTGCAGAAATATTTGTGTCATGGTCTAGTTGTGCACCTCCCCTTTTGGGCAGATTTGCTTAAGAAATATAGTTGTCATGGTAACAAAACCTGTAAAAAAATCACTTTTTTTTTTGTCTTTGCGAAAAACTGCAAGAAATGTTGTCAGTTGCCTTGTGCCACTATAATGTTGAAGGGGGGCATACATGTTTTGCAAAAGTCTCTTGTTTATTTAAATCTATGGTACTAGAATAACAAAAAAAATGGAAAACTTTAAACTTCATTACCTGTTATTTATAGATATGCAAGCAGAGCTGGTTTGAACACAGACCTAATAACAAATAGATTGGACACTGAAAATTATGTAAATTGCACATGACACAGTGCGAAAATTTCACAAAATATTTCCCATCTTTAAACACACATATCATGAAGAGTTTTATAGATACAAGTTTCATTCATGCCAAATCCCATCACAAATGTAATATTCTTTCCAATGATAGTATTTTGCTTTCTCTTACCTTTAGAGTAAAAAGGAATTTGACGGAAACTTTGACCAGGTCAAAACCTTGATTTTTAAGAGAAAAGCGAAAAATTATGACATTTTTAACTCTAAACATCTTTTTATACAATTTCTTATTTGAAAATAAACATAAATTATTAAAATCCTATTTTGCTACTCACTATGAATCTTTTAAATGTATTCTCATCAAAATCAGTGAATAATTGAGAGAGGAGATAGAAGGAAAAGTTAAGGTGCCACGTGATATTTTGGTTAAAGTAACCAAAATATCACGTGGCACCTTAACTTTTCCTTCTATCTCCTATATTTCTTCCCGCTTTCTTCATCATTGAGTTCTTTCATGTACACATCTTTAAACCGGTTGGTTAAGGTAGGAAGTTTCCTATCTGTTTATTAATATGTCTGTGGTTTGAAGTCAAAATGATACTGGATTTAAAAATCGAGGTGCAATTTTTATTACCTAAACACTTCAAATTAAATACTTTTAATGTTTTTGACAGTACTGATAGAAATAAACCTAGATAGACAAAATCTGATTATTTTTTTTTAGATCACCTTAAAGTATGACTGTTTTGCGTCTTTCCACCATTGTTTACCAAACTTCCCATTACTGATCCTGTTAACTCAACAAGAAAGAAACCTGATTATTTATTCAGTTAGTCTTTATTGTAAAGTTTATACTGGCTTGTTCAAATGAAGCAATTTCGTCGGTGTGTTTTTGGGCAAGACACTTTCCCTTAGGCACGTCCGTCGGATGGGGACGTAAACCGGGCGGTCCTGTGTATCGGTCTATCCTCCGAGCACGTTAAAGAACCATAGGAATCTATTTGATAATAAGAGTAGGGCACGGTTCCCGAATTCCTATGTATCCCTCCCCTCTCTCTGGGGCGGCTCTAAATAACCTATACTGTGTTGATGAGCCATTAAACAACATTCAGTTCAATTCAGTTCAAATGAAGCAAAGCATATTAGATTTTCAACCTTTTTATTATTTTTTATAAAAAAAAGAAAAGAAGAAGCTATATCGGGTGTATTTATAAATTGCTTTTCTACCCAGGTACATCTGTTTTAAAGAAATAGCCATTGTAAATGATTCAAACAGACATGGCTATTTTTGTGCTGTGGCAAATATAGCCTGATATTTCTTCCCGCTTTCTTCATCATTGAGTTCTTTCATGTACACATCTTTAAACCGGTGTTTCTTCAGTGCGGCGATGTATGGTTCTGGGTCCCATTTGTCTTCACTCACACACACCCATATGCAGAAAATTGCTGCATATACTCGAAACGCAAAGTTGCAACCATCAGGGAATCTGGTTTCATCACTCTGTGTAGACCTTTCACTGCTATGTTGATGTCTGGCCAGAAATAGTAACAGTTAACGTGGAATATACGATCAAACGTGTTGTCCTTATAGGGCATATCTGTTACAGTACCCAAGAGAAGATTGACTTTGCCGCTAGATATTTGCGGTTGTAACCTGCGTTTCGCTACGCGTAAGCTTCCGTCAGAAAAGACTATGCCATGAATTACTCCAGATCCATCTGGAATGTAAAGATTATTTGAAAATTACTTTAGACTGTAAAATAAACCATTGCCATTCAGAAATAATGTTTCAGTTTAAAAGGAACAGCTTGCCTGCTTAGGAGCTATATTTCCAACATGGAATTGTTTAACAGAAGAATTTTGACATGAAAAATAAATATTGGAAGGAGAAAATGAATCTATTAATGTCTTCCCCCACTGTTGTTAGTTCAGCATTTTAAAAAATGGTTGTTTAATCATCGTCATTGTCATCGTCATTGTCATCGTCATTGTCGTCATCATTGTCATCATCGTCAATGTCGTCATCATTGTCGTCATCATTGTCATCGTCATTGTCGTCATCATTGTCGTCGTCATCATTATCGTCATCATTGTCATCGTCATTGTCGTCATCATTGTCATCATCATCATTGTCGTCATCATCATTGTCATCATCGTCATTGTCATCATCATTGTCGTTGTCATCGTCATTGTCGTCATCATTGTTGTCGTCATCATTGTCGTCGTCATTGTCGTCGTCATCATTGTCGTCATCGTCATCATTGTCATCATCATTGTCATCGTCATTGTCGTCATCATCAGATTTAAAGTCAAAATGATAACAGATTAATAAATCGAGAGGCTAATTTTAATGCTTGATAAAGACTTCAAGATTGCCATGTGTCCCTTTAAGAGGTTATTTTTATAAACATATGTTTGGGCCCTTTAGACCAGAAAATATAATTCTTTATCAATTTTAATTCGGACATCTGGACTCATCTCATAAAAAGACTGATGTACCTCCTGTAAACACACCATAACTTGTCTAAAAGGATATGACATAGATGGGATACCTTAAACATACTGATAGGCTGCTTCTAGGCCAACACCCGCTCCAAAACCCACCTCTAAAACCTTGTGATCTGGTTGTATGTCACACAGTCTAGCAGCATTCTTTTCAAGAAAAGCATTCCTCCTTTTTAAAAAATGCTGCAAAAGAAATGAAATGAATGGGGTTTTATGTCCCGTTAACACATTTTATCACATAACATGTGTAATAACACATGTAATAACACCATTCAATAATTTTCGATATTCCACTAGTGGTATAACATAACGTTAATGACGTCATGGACATCACATTAATGTACGTTTTCTGACGTAATGTGACATAGAATCTAACATTCGTTCTCATTCATTATTGAATTTATTAAACTCGTTACCAAAAATGATATAATCATATATATCATTTTGCCAACTCGTTTAATAAATTCAATAATGAATGAGTACTCATGTAAGATATATATTAGGTTATATTGGGACAGCAACCTCGCCAAAAGAGTGAGATGAGTTTAAGGATGAACTTTCCCATCAGAAACATGGCTCCACCAGGGAACAAACTGGGTCGTAGAGGTCTGTAGCTTTATCCACTGAGCTATGCCTCCACAAGGGAACAAACTATGGGGTGTAAAGGTCTGTAGCTTTATCCACTGGGATATGCCTCCACCATGGAACCAACTATGGGGTGTAGAGGTCTGTAACTGTATCCACTGAGCTATGCCTCCACCAGGGAACAAACTATAGGGTGTAAAGGTCTGTAGCTTTATCCACTGGGCTATGCCTTCACCAGGGAACAAACTGTGGGGTGTAGAGGTCTGTAACATTATCCTCTGAGCTAAGCCTCCACCAGTAAACAAACTATGGGGTGTAGAGGTCTGTAGCTTTATCCACTGGGCTATGCCTCCACCAGGGAACAGACTATGGGGTGTAGAGGTCTATAACTTTATCCACTGAGCTATGCCTCCAACAGGGAACAAACTATGGGTGGGGTAGAGGTCTATAACTTTATCCACTGGGCTATGCCTCCACCAGGGAACAGACTATGGGGTGTAAAGGTATGTAGCTTTATCCACTGAGCTCCACCTCAACTAGAGAACAAACTATGGGGGTGTGGATGTCTGCAGCATTATCAACTGAGCTCCACCACCACCAGAGAACGAAAACTTTGGGGGTGTAGAGGTCTGTAACTTTATCCTCTGAGCTATGCCTCCACCACGGAACAAACTATGGGGTGCAGAGGTCTGTAGCTTCATCCAGTGGGCTATGCTTCCACCAGGGAACAAACTCTGGGGTGTAGAGGTCTGTAACTTTATCCTCTGAGCTATGCCTCCAATAGGGAACAGACTATGGGGTGTAGAGGTCTATAGCTTTATCAACTGAGCTATGCCTATATGTTTGCTGAGGAACGTCGCACACACACACACTCTCTCTCTCTCTCTCTCTCTCTCTCTCCTTACATTTCTATATTTTTTGTAATTATATATTAAACACTTAACTAGCCATTTGATTTCATGTACTATGCTATCACGAATAATGTAACTTATTGTGCCATGATCAAGGAGACAGATATATACAAGCGTTTTGCTTTCTTCTGGATCCTAATTTACTGTTAACTATTACATAATTGTATGTTTATATAACACAAACTGTATAATTGTGAATAAAATAGTGTTTAAACCAACTGAGCTATGCCTCCACCAGGGAACATGTTGGGATGTAGAGGTCTGTAGCTTTATCCACTGGGCTATGCCTCCACCAGGGAACAAACTATGGGGTGTAGAGGTCTGTAGCTTTAACCATTGGGCTATGCCTCCACCAGGGAACAAACTATGCGGTGTAGAGTTCTGTAACTTTATCCACTGAGCTCCACCTCCACCAGGGAACTAACTGTGGGGTGTATAGGTCTGTAGCTTTATCCACTGAGCTTTGCCTCCACCAGGGAACAAACTATGGGGTGAAGAGGTCTGTAACTTTGTCCACTGGGCTATGCCTCCACCAGGTAACACACTATGGAGTGTAGAGGTCTGTAGCTTTAACCACTGGGCTATGCCTCCACCAGGGAACAAACTACGTGGTGTAGAGTTGTGTAACTTTATCGACTGAGCTCCACCTCCACCAGGGAACAAACTGTGGGGTGAAGAGGTCTGTAGCTTTATCCACTGGGCTATGACTCCACCAGGGAACAAAATACGGGTGTAGAGGTCTGTAGCATTATCCACTGGGCTATGCCTCCACCAGGGAACTTGCTATGGGGTGTAGAGGTCTGTAGCTTTAACAAGGGGCAATGTCTCCACCAGGGAACAAACTGTGGGGTGTAGATGTCTGTAGCATTATCCACTGGGCTATGCATCCACCTGGTAACAAACTGTTGGTTGTAGAGGTCTGTAACTTTATCCACTGGGCTATGCCTCCATCAGGGAACAAACTATGGATGTAGAGGTCTGTAGCTTCAACCACTGAGCTATGCCTCCACCAGGGAACACACTATGGGGTGTAGAGGTCTGTAACTTTATTCACTGAGATATGCCTCAACCAGGGAACAAACTATGGGGTGTAGAGGTCTGTAGCTTTATCCACTGAGCGATGCCTCCAACAGGGAACAAACTGTGGGGTGTAGAGGTCTGTTGCTTTAACCACTGGAATTTCCCCCACCAGGGAACAAACTGTGGTTGTAGAGGTCTTTAACTTTATCCACTGAGCTTTGCCTCCACCAGGGAACAAACTATGGGGTGTAGAGGTCTGTAAATGTGTCCACTAGGCTATGCCTTCACCAGAGAACAAACTATGGGTGTAGAGTACTGTAAATTCATCCACTAAGCTATGCCTTCACCAGGAACATGATTTTGGGTGAAGAGGTCTGTAGCCTAACCACTGGGCAATGCCACCAGGGAACAAACTATGGGGTGTAGAGGTCTGCAGCTTTATCCACTGGGCTATGCCTCCACCAGGGAACACGCTATGGGGTGTCGAGGTCTGTAGCTTTACCACTGGGCAATGCCTCCACCAGGGAACAAACTGTGGGGTGTAGATGTCTGTAGCGTTATCCACTGAGCTCTGTCTCCACCAGGTAACAAACTAAGGGGTTCAGAGGTCTGTAGCTCTAGCCACTGGGCTATGCATCCACCAGGTAACAAACTATGGGGTGTAGGGGTCTGTAACTTTATCCACTGGGCTATTCCTCCATCAGGGAACACACTACAGGGTGTAGAGGTCTGTAGCTTTAACTAATGAGCTATGCCTCCACCAGGAAACAAGCTATGGGGTGTAGAGGTCTGTTATTTTAATCACTGGGCTATGCCTCCACCAGGGAACAAACTGTGGGGTGTAGAGGTCTGTAACTGTATCCTCTGGGCTATGCCTCCACCAGGGAACACACTGTGGTGTAAAAGTCTGTAACTTTATTCACTGAGCTATTCCTCCACCAGGGAGCAAACTGTGGGGTGTAGAGATCTTTAACTTTATCCATTGGACTATGCCTCCACCAGGAACACACTTTGGGGTGTAGAGGTATGTAGCTTTATCCACTGAGCTTTGCCTCCACTAGGGAACAAACTATGGGTGTAGAGGTCTGTAGCTTCAACCACTGGGCTATGCCTCCACCAGGGGACAAACTGTGGGGTGTAGCAGTATTTAGTTTTATCCACTGGGCTATGCCTCCACCAGGGAACAAACTATGGGGTGTAGAGGTCTGTAGCTTCAACCACTGGGCTATGCCTCCACCAGGGAACAAACTATGGGGTGTAAAGGTATGTATCTTTATCCACTGGGCTATGCCTCCACCAGGGAACAAACTATGGGTTGTAGAGGTCTGTAACTTTATCCACTGAGCTATGCCTCCACCAGGGAACAAACTATGGGATGTAGAGTGTAGCTTTATCCACTGGACTATGCCTACACGAGGGAACACACTATATGGTGTTGCGGTCTGTAGCTTTAACCATTGAGCTATGCCTCCACCAGGGAACAAACTGTGGGATGTAGAGGTCTGTAGATTTAACCACTGCCTATGCCTCCACCAGGGAACAGAATATGGGGTGTAGAGGTCTGTAGCTTTATCCACTGAGCTACCGAGACTGCTAAAGAAAACTAGCACTGAACTTGTATCAATATTGTTGCTGCGAACCGTTATAATATATTATTAATAAATTAATATAGTGTTAAAGAACATTTCTTTACCCTGCGCACAACATGAAACTTATTTGTGTGTATGGGAGGATGGGGGTTGGGGGCAGGTTGTGGGAAGGGGGAGGGATCAATTAATGTTTAATAGATCCAGTTGCAATGATAAACTTTCAACTTTTATGTTTTGAAGTACAGAAATGTTTTCAACATGGCATGATTTGCCGAGTGGTACAAACTCTTCTCGGGCATAAGTATGTTTTAAAATTTTAAAATAACGTAACGATGTTGTACAAGGTATTTTGAGTTGCAAAAGGAAAAGTTGGTTGTAATTTTGAAATCAATTGAATTTGAAGGGTAAAATTTACCATCCTACTCCACCTCAATCATGTGACATTGACCTGAGTAATTAAAATGACAGAAATCTAGGATTAATATAACAAATATTTAGATTCAAATAGGTAAGTAAATATATTTATTAATGGTTTAGATGCTTGAAAAGTTAATTCAATGTATACATACTTCGAGATGGTGACTTAAAAGAAAGAGATTTCTTCATCTTTTCGTCGGTTTTTGCGCACAATATGACCTATTTATGTGTCGACGTGCCGTAAAACACCATTCATTCATTAAAAGAAGAGGGTAGCTCCTCTCCTGTGGAGGGAGAGGAGAACCCCGGGGGTTTACTATAAGAATTCCTGGAGAGCTAGATGAAATAATAAAATCATAAAAGTGCTGGTAAGGTCAGAGAAGGCTCGGATTAGGATACTATTGCAAAGTTCGCTGTTATATGCTCTATAAGATATTGATTATATAGACAATCCAATTTCAGAATAAATCAATCCACAATTCTGGACGATAGCCCCTTTGAGCATCTTTTACAAGATTTTAAATTAAAAGAGATAAATGACTGGACATACAAATACTGCCCATCCATCGAGACCACTGCTTGGCTTGGCAAGATTACGTGCCAGGACACCTCCCATCTCTCTGTACTGGTAGTGATTCACAGTGCTATATCTCACACTAACCTAGAACAAAACCAACATTTGCATTATTGTTCTAGCTCATATAGTAATTTATTCAAAATGCAAAGGACCTTTAGGTCTATGAGTACACAGGTATATCAGAATACGTATATAAACGGCAATAAATGGCAACATATGAAGTCTTAATTTGTGACATAATTATGTGCAATTTCAAATACATTTCTCCATCACATAGGCTCATTCAGATGTATGTCGTTCATTGTCTTTTTTGCTTGTCTGTCTTATATACTGGTTAATAGTGCGTAGATGATGGATACAGCTATGAGGGTTATGCACATTTGATAAGTATTCAGACATTTTTAAATGTGATTTTAAAGGGATATAACACACCACTATACATTATGCGTCAAGAGTTAGGCCACCATTAAAAAAAAAATTGTTTTCAGTTTCCGACCCATGGCTTTTAGGTGTGAGTTGGTAGGTAGGGATATATATATATTTTTTAAAACATTTTTAGCTCTACTGATCAGAGATCAGCAGAGCTTATGCCGTGGTGCGGCGTCCGTCGTCCGTCTGTCCGTCTGTCCGTAAACTTTTATTTGTAGCGACTTCACAGCTGAAACTACTGGATGGATATTCATGAAACTTTACAGAAATGTTGCCCATAAAGTCTAGTTGATCCTAGCAAAAATTCATGTTGATGTGAAATCCAAGATGGCCGCCAAAGCTAAAAATAGAGTTTTAAAATACAAGTTTGTAGCGACTTCTTCTTGAAAACTATAAGTGATATTGATATGGGACTTTTTCTAAAATGATCAGCATGACATGATGTTGATCCTAGTCAAAAATCGTTTTGATTCAACGTTAAACATGGCTGCCAGCGGCCATCTTTGTTTACATAGAGTTATATAGTAAAAACTTGTAGCGACTACTTCTCTGAAACTACTTGGCGGATTGTCATGAAACTTTACAGGAATGTTGCTCTTGATGTCTAATTGATCCTAGAAAAATTTCAGGTCGGCCGGAAATTCAAGATGGCCGTCACAGCTAAAAATAGATTTTTAAAAAATAAGTTTGTAGCGACTACTTCTTGAAAACTATAAGTGATATTGATATGGGACTTTTTCTAAAATGATCAGCATGACATGATGTAGATCCTTGTCGAAATTATTTTGATTCGACGTTAAACATGGCTGCCAGTGGCCATCTTTGGTTACATAGAGTTATATAGTAAAAACTTGTAGCGACTACTCCTCTGAAACTACTTGGAGGATTTTCATGAAACTTCACAGGAATGTTGCTCTTGATGTGTAGATATTCCTAGCACAATTTCAGGTCGGCCGGAAATTCAAGATGGCTACCACGGCTAAACATAGATTTTAAAAACAAGTTTTTAGCGACTACTTCTTGAAAACTGTAAGTGATATTGATATGGGACTTTTCCTGAAATGATCAGCATGACAAGATGTTGATCCTTGTCGAAAATTATTTTGATTCGACATTAAACATGGCTGCCAGGGGTCATCTTTGTTTACCTAGAGTTATATAGTAAAAACTTCAACTTGTAGCAACTACTTCTCTGAAACTACTTGACATTTTTTTATGAAACTTCACAGGAATGCTGACCTAGCTATCAAAATCTATCAGTAGAGCTTCAAGGTCATTGACCTCTTGTTTAAACTTGTGAGTATCATTACTCATCAACTTACTACAAAAACTCGTAACTTTAAAAAAAACGAGTATTGTATTTGTATGCAAAGTCCTTTTGGATTTACAT
>JAWPHD010024938.1:0-17745 GCA_037043455.1 Cyrtodaria siliqua | reverse complement strand
TCTTAATTCTTCTGTTTTTAAATTCTACTATTCTTAAATTCTATGTTTAGATTAACTATTGGACTATTGTATGTGAAAGCTGTGCTGATTATGCCAAAAAAAATGCAAAATTACACTACAAAATCGTTAATCCCAACGCTATCCAGGTGTTCAGGGCATAAACTAAAGTAGATGTGCCTATTAAAATTATAGGTTTATTCATGGGTACTTAAAAATATCCCAGATTGAATATGCATAAACTGAATTATTGAGTTGGTAATTCGACATTCAAGTTTTGGGTGTTGGCTTGACTGGTTTAAGACGTTTTATAGTTCGGTTTTTCAAAATATGTAACTCGTAGTGAATAGGTTTAGAAACGGTATACATCCTTTGTAAACTTTGCCTGTTGATAGCGGGATAGAGACGTCACCATATAGGATGTACCTGAATGTTGTTTAACGGTTCACAACACATGATGGGTATATAGCCGCCCCAGAGAGAGGGAAAGGATACATATACTAAGGACTCCGGGAACCTGATTTATATACGTTTACAATCGAATAGATTTCTGTTGTTCTTAAACGTGCTTGGAGGATAGACTCCGATACACGTGACCGCCCAGTTTACATCCCCAGCCTATGGACGAGACTATGGGAAAAGAGTCTTTCCCAAGAACACATCGACGAAACTCATTGGCGCCTGTGATGCTTATACCGGTTCCACCGGTTACACGACAGCTGGTCTATGTAGGATATAAGCGTGACAAATCACTCTTATGTGAACCCGATGTTTCTGTTGTTTTTCCTAGCTGCCTCTTTAATTGTTCAGGAAGTAGAATAAAAGATATGTTAGAAAGATTCAGCAATTTAAAGCACTTTTGAATGTCAATTGGCGTTCTTGGAAGGCTGACGCAAATGAATTTATGTTGGGCCATCCGTAAAAAATTACTGGTTTCCTGTGCTCGACCCTACTCACTAAAAAGAGCTCTACCCAAAACTTTTTATTGCAATTCTTTTCAAGAACTTTTTTTTTTCTATTTTAAAGGGCTAGCTTGGTTGTCCTGGAGAACTTTTGTATGATAGACATGTGCTGCAGAGAAGGGGCTATTATTCCTAACTGAAGCCATACAAATAACAGCATGGGGTAATTGATGTGGTTCACACTGGTCAGTACCATGCTTAGAATTTAGAGATCTTACCAGACAGAGCATTACACATGATTGGGGGAGTGTTTTAATGGTGTAATAAAGACTACTTTTTATCATTACATTTTAATTGTTCATTATCAGGAAAATTCACTGAGAGTTATATATTTTGTAATCCACCTAACTATAATAGTTACTAAATATACACTTTTATTCCCATTTATGATCAATGTAGGGTGCTGATTTCACTACATATGAGATGGTCAGCTATGATAAGGCTGTGTTTTCTATGGCCAATCCTTGAGCAGTAGACAAACAGACCATACAATTTGAATCTTACATGAGTTTGACAGAATGTTTCACAATATTGAATACTCGTATACCTGGATGTTTAAAAGTTATGGAATGGGAAAAATGGTTAATGCATATATGTATATGTACCTCTTGTACAATGGTTACTGCATTTTTTTGAAAGTCTGGTGCTTGCATAACGGTATGGTATTAAATGCGTCAAAAACGAAAGTCCTTTTTGTAAATACACCACATCGACGTGCCAGATTAGAAAATAAATTACTTTCTTTGCGCTATAATGACATTGATTTACAGATTACTACCGGTGATAACATTTTAGGAGTAAATATAAATGAAAATTTAAAATGGGATGACCACATATTGTTTATTAAGAAAAAGATAGCAAGAAATGTATGGTTGCTGTCAAGAATAAAATATTTTATTCCTTTGAATTATCGAATTATTTTCTATAAAGCTTACATACAGCCACATCTAGACTTTTGTAATGTAATCTGAGGTAACACAAGTCGAAAAAATATCAACAGCCTTTTAATAATGCAAAAAAGGGCATGTGACGTTATTTTAGGTGAACAGTATATTGGTTTTCAAGCCGCTATGGAACAACTAAATTACCTCACAATTGATCAGCGAATTATACTTAAAACGGCCAAATTCATGTATAGAGTCTTGAACAATACTGCCCCTTCATATATTTCCGATATGTTTACTACTCGTAATTCAACTGACAGAAGTCTTCGATCACTATAAACTGATACTACTTTTAGTATTCCTAAGCCAAATCGGGAACTTTTCAAGGGCAGCATGTCTTACTCCGGGACCATTTTATGGAAAAAATATTCCAGATCACATTCAGAAGTGTGCAACAATGAAAAGTTTTACAAACAGCTACATACAATGGATAAAGGAAAAACAACATTAAACTCGATATAGATATCATCTCATCTTATTATTGTGTAAATATCGTTCAAACTACCACCACCAACAATGTTATTATGTTTACATATATCTTAAGTATTTTGCCTTTCTTGTATTTGGTATCTATGTATTTGTTATAGAGGGCCCCAAGGAAGATTAATATAAACTAATTGGGTCACCCTCGATAAATAAAGACTTTCATTCATTCATATATGTATATGTACCTCTTGTATAATGGTTACTACATCTATGTATATGTATCTCTTGTATAATGGTTACTGCAGCTATGTATATGTACCTCTTGTACAATCGTTACTGCATATAGATATATGTACCTCTTGTACAATGGTTACTGCATCTATGTATATGTACCTCTTGTACAATGGTTACTGCATCTATGTATATGTACCTCTTGTACAATGGTTACTGCATATATGTATATGTACCTCTTGTACAATGGTTACTGCATATATGTATATGTACCTCTTGTACAATGGTTACTGCATCTATGTATATGTACCTCTTGTACAATGGTTACTGCATATATGTATATGTACCTCTTGTACAATGGTTACTGCATCTATGTATATGTACCTCTTGTACAATGGTTACTGCATCTATGTATATGTACCTCTTGTACAATGGTTATTGCATATATGTATATGTACCTCTTGTATAATGGTTACTGCATCTATGTATATGTACCTCTTGTACAATCGTTACTGCATATATGTATATGTACCTCTTGTATAATGGTTACTGCATCTATGTATATGTACCTCTTGTACAATTGTTACTGCATATATGTATATGTACCTCTTGTATAATGGTTACTGCATCTATGTATATGTACCTCTTGTACAATGGTTACTGCATCTATGTATATGTACCTCTTGTATAATGGTTACTGCATCTATGTATATGTACCTCTTGTACAATCGTTACTGCATATATGTATATGTACCTCTTGTATAATGGTTACTGCATCTATGTATATGTACCTCTTGTACAATGGTTACTGCATATATGTATATGTACCTCTTGTTCAATGGTTACTGCATATAGATATATGTACCTCTTGTACAATCGTTACTGCATATATGTATATGTAGCTCTTGTACAATGGTTACTGCATATATGTATATGTACCTCTTGTACAATGGTTACTGCATCTATATATATGTACCTCTTGTACAATGGTTACTGCATATATGTATATGTAGCTCTTGTACAATGGTTACTGCATCTATGTATATGTACCTCTTGTACAATGGTTATTGCATATATGTACCTATTATACAATCGTTACTGCATCTATGTATATGTACCTCTTGTACAATGGTTACTGCATCTATGTATATGTACCTCTTGTACAATGGTTATTGCATATATGTATATGTACCTCTTGTACAATGGTTACTGCATATATGTATATGTACCTCTTTTACAATGGTTACTGCATCTATGTATATGTACCTCTTGTACAATGGTTATTGCATATATGTACCTATTATACAATCGTTACTGCATCTATGTATATGTACCTCTTGTACAATGGTTACTGCATATAGATATATGTACCTCTTGTACAATGGTTACTGCATCTATGTATATGTACCTCTTGTACAATGGTTATTGCATATATGTACCTATTATACAATCGTTACTGCATCTATGTATATGTACCTCTTGTACAATGGTTACTGCATCTATGTATATGTACCTCTTGTACAATGGTTACTGCATCTATGTATATGTACCTCTTGTACAATGGTTACTGCATATATGTATATGTACCTCTTGTACAATGGTTACTGCATATATGTATATGTACCTCTTTTACAATGGTTACTGCATCTATGTATATGTACCTCTTGTACAATGGTTACTGCATCTATGTATATGTACCTCTTGTACAATGGTTACTGCATATATGTACCTCTTGTACAATGGTTATTGCATATATGTATATGTACCTCTTGTACAATCGTTACTGCATCTATGTATGTACAATTGTTACTGCATATATATATATGTACCTTTTGTACAATCGTTAGTTACTTCATCTATGTATGTGCAATTGTTACTGCATGTATATGTACCTCTTGTACAATGGTTACTGCATATTTGTATATGTACCACCTCTTGTACAATGGTTACTGCATCTATGTATATGTACCTCTTGTACAATCGTTACTGCATCATATTTATATGTAACTTGTGTGCAATGGTTACTGCATTATATTTATATGTATCTTTATTATAAATGGGTTCTGCATACTGTAAGTTAAATTAAGTTTCAAATATTTTTCAATTACATAACAACAGTATTTATAATCATCGTAATATATATCTAGCAATCTAAGGATTTGCATAGTATTGTTTTATTAATTTATTCAAAGTCATTGTAACAGAATATGATTTTGTTTCATGTTTTAATATTTACCAATTTCATTTATATTTGTTTATTACAAAATATTTCACTCCAGGTTTTTATTTGTCTGATTAATATAAGTTTTTTTATAATGTGTTTCTCTATTGAAACCAAGTGATTCTCCAGTTATATTCTTGTATCCAGATTCCTATTCGACTGACCATAGAATTGACCAGCTGGTGTCAGTTAACATATCGTGTGGCTGGAGATATCAGCTCCCATAATAATCATTGAAATGCGCTAAAGCGACAGGTTAATGGCTGGGAGACTGCCTCTCAATTTACGACCAAGTTAGCCCTATTTTTTTCTTTAATTTCTTACGATTTTTACTGCCTGTAGGAAAAAATAATATTCACCTACCTACCTACCTACCCACCTAAAACAGTTTGGGTCGGAGCACAGCAAACCAACACTTTTTTTAAGGATGACCTTGTAAAGGCATACACGGCACGATTAAATTTAAAACATTGTCGTATAAGGTCCTACAGCTAACCATAACTCTACACCGTCTTACAATATAGAGTTATTAAAGTTATTCCCCTTCCTGCATTTTATACGCCTAGTAAACAGTCTAGTAGATTTAAATGTGTTCAATATTAATTTAATATTATTAATATATTATATTATATATTAATAATGATTTAATAATAATTGAAATTGTTACTGTATTATATGTTTAAAAAGATAATGCAGCTTACCTGTAGTTAATTATCTGAAATTAAAAGAAAGCATGAAATGTTGGACATACGTATTAAATTGCTAACAAATTATTCCCCTTTATTGTTTGTACGTGATTATATTGCATAAACGAAACAGTTTAAAAAAGATATTGTTTTAAACGCAATTAATTGATAGAAAATAACGGAACACATGGTAATATTGACATCTATACCAGTTCTTTAGATTAATATTTAAAATTATTTTGCTATCGATATGTTATAAAGAATATATTTAAGAAATAATGTATACATGTGCCGGCTGTTCGATTCCCGGGCCACGGCTCGAATCGAGAGTGATTTGTATAAAATCTTTAAAGGTTTTTCCAGATAAGGAAAGACTATACAAATGCACATATTACACAATTAATTAATGGAAGTAAATTTCCAAAGCATGAACTTAAACCGAAGTTTCTACATGCAGACAATGAACCCAAAATAACTTTGGGGATTTTGTTTATATGCTGGAGCAACTCAAAACCTTCGATTCCCCTGATTCGGCAAATTAAAAAAAATCTAAGGTGAATTCCAATTTTTCAAAATTACCGTGCTGACATCATAGTTTGAATGATATGATTTTCTTTTAATCTTTAAAACTTGAAAATATTGTTTCAGGTGGTACTGTAGATATCACTGTTCACGAGGTGATGGCTGGAGGAAACTTAAAGGAACTACACAAGGCTAGCGGTGGTGCCTGGGGAGGGACTAAAGTGGACGAGGCATTTAGGCAGTTCTTGATCAAACTTGTCGGTAAGCTGAATATATTTTACTTTCAGTCTTGAAGAGTGTAGGGCCAACAGTGTTCGAGAAATAAAGGTACACGCTGATTCCAATATAGAAAAACAAAACCGAACTTCTAATATTGCCATTTGGAACGGAGGCCGGGGAGTTACCCGGGAAAGCTAAAACAAGCAGCTCTTTCGATAAAAAAAAGGAAGAAAACGGACACTTAGGAGCTTTGAAGTAGTTTGCAAATATTTAAATAAAAGGTAATATTGCAAAAACAATCAACAATAATCAGTAATATGAAGATTATTATTTTTTACTTTAAACTGTTCACATTTATATAAATGATTATATGAAAATATGATTGTTAAGGAAGGGATGCCTCGAGTTTAAAAACAAATCGAGATTGCCATGTGTCCATTTAAAACGGGGGAAAATCAGGATTTTCCATATTTGTTTGAGTAACTTAATAATTTAAAACATGGTGATATATAAACGAACCTAGGTTAGTTTCGACAAAAGACAACCAAAATACTAAAAATATGAAGGTTGTAAGAGAATCGTATAGGCAAATAACAATATCTTTTTTCAAGACGTTAATTCACATTTAGTCATTGACTCTCTTTCAAACATATTGGGTAAAATTGCTTCGTATTTACTATGGACACGAGGCAGATATTGCTCACATATTTACCTTGGGTAAGCATGAGAGAGATATTTCTCACATGGTGAACAACATTTCCTCGTATTTACCCGGGGTAAGCATGAGAGAGGTATTTCTGACATATAAATGCCTCGTATTTACCCTCAGTAAGTATGAGAGAGATATTTCTCACATAGTGGATACAGTTCCCTCGTATTAACCCTGGGCGAGGATGAGAGAGGTATTTCTGACATGGTGGATATAATTTCCTCGTATTTACCCTGGGTGAGCATTAGACATATATTTCTCACATAGTGGATAACATTTCCTCGCATTTACCCTGGGCGAGCATGAGAGAGATATTTTTAGCATAGTGGATAACATTTCCACGTATTTAAACTGGGCGAACGTGACTGAGGTATTTCTCGCATAGTGGATACCATTTCCTCGTATTTACCCTGAACGAGCATGAGAGAGGTATTTCTCGCATAGTGGATAACATTTCCTCGTATTTACCCTGGGCTAGCATGAGAGAGGTATTTCTCGCATAGTGGATAACATTTCCTCGTATTTACCCTGGAAGATCATGAGAGAGGTATTTCTCGCATAGTAGATACCATTTCCTCGTATTTACCCTGGGCGAGCATGAGAGAGGTATTTCTCGCATAGTGGATAACATTTCCTCGTATTTACTGTGGGCGAGCATAAGAAGTATTTCTGGCATAGTGGATAACATTTCCTCGTATTTACCCTGGGCTAGCATGAGAGAGGTATTTCTCGCATAGTAGATACCATTTCCTCGTATTTACCCTGGGCGAGCATGAGAGAGGTATTTCTAGCATAGTGGATAACATTTCCACGTATTTACCCTGGTCGAGCATGACTGAGGTATTTCTCGCATAGTGGATAACATTTCCTCGTATTTACTGTGGGCGAGCATGAGAAGTATTTCTGGCATAGTGGATAACATTTCCTCGTATTTACCCTGGGAGAGCATGGGAGAGTTATTTCTCGCATGGTGGATAACATTTCCTCGTATTTACCCTGGGCGAACATGAGAAATATTTCTGGCATAGTGGATAACATTTCCACGTATTTACCCTGGGCGAGCATGAGAGAAGTATTTCTCGCATAGTGGATAACATTTCCTCGTATTTACCCTGGGAGCGCATGGGAGAGATATTTCTCGCATAGTGGATAACATTTCCTCGTATTTACTCTGGGCGAGCATGAGAGAAGTATTTCTCGCATAGTGGATAACATTTCCTCGTATTTACCCTGGGAGAGCATGGGAGAGTTATTTCTGACATAGTGGATAACAGTTCCTCGTATTTACTCTGGGAGAGCATGGGAGAGTTATTTCTGACATAGTGGATAACATTTTCTCGTATTTACCCTGGGAGAGCATGAGAGGTATTTCTCGCATAGTGGATAACATGTCCACGTATTTATCCTGGGCGAGCATGGGAGTGATATTTCTGACATAGTGGATAACATTTCCCTGGGCGAGAATGGGAGAAGTATTTCTCGCGAGCATGAGAGAGATATTTCTGGCATAGTGGATAACATTTCCTTGTATTTACCCTGGGCGAGCATGAGAGATGTATTTCTCGCTTAGTGGATAACATTTCCTCGTATTTACTCTGGGCGAGAATGAGAGAGGTATTTCTCGCTTGGTGGATAACATGTCCTCGTATTTACTCTGGGCGAGAATGGGAGAAGTATTTCTAGCGAGTATGAGAGAGTTATTTCTGGCATAGTGGATAACATTTCCACGTATTTACCCTGGGCGAGCATGAGAGAGGTATTTCTGGCATAATGGGTAACGTTTCCTCGTATTTACCCTGGGCGAGCATGAGAGAGGTATTTCTGGCATAGTGGATAACATTTCTACGTATTTACCCTGGGCGAGCATGAGAGAGGTATTTCTCGCATAGTGGATAACATTTCCTCGTATTTACCCTGGGCGAGCAGCATGACTGAGGTATTTCTGACATAGTGGATACAATTTTCTCGTATTTACCCTAGGTGACTTGGTTACTATGGGTATGAGAGAGGTATTTCTCATATTTCGGATAAACTGAAATTTACAATTTCACTTCGGTGAGCATGAGAAAATCGAATACCATGATAATAATTTTAACCAGAAATGTAAGGTTAAGGTATAATTGCAGGGGGACCAGTGATGAAGAGATTCCAACAAAAGCACATGGAAGACTACATAGACATGTTCCGTGATTTTGAGGTAAAGAAGCGCGACATTGGACCAGCCAAGACCGGAAAAATCACCTTCCGGATACCGTCTGCTCTTATGGATCTATTTTCAGACATGACAGACGAGACGCTGAAGGAAGCTATCCCGAACACAAGTTATGCAAGTCAGCTAAGTATAGCAGGTATGTGTAATGAGTTATACAAGTCAGCTAAGTATAGCAGGTATGTGTAATGAGTTATACAAGTCAGCTAAGTATAGCAGGTATGTGTAATGAGTTATGCAAGTCAGCTAAGTATAGCAGGTATGTGTAATGAGTTTGTCATTTAAGAAGTAATCAAACCAACATGTGGCTGATTAGGGCTTGTTCTTGGAGGAAGCGGATGTAGAAAAGGCTGCGGAGAGCTTAGGAATAGGGATGTCCAATCCATACCTTCACTGATCCTAGTATCTTATTTTCACAATAATTATAAATGAAACGTAATCATCCCATCGCACCTAGTAATCAAATTCATGTTCATTTTGAATAAATTTTGTCATGCTCATTAAATTTAGCCATCATCTGTTTCACTATAATGTGCACTAATTTACACTACGTTTGTAGTTCTGCAGGTGATAGCTAGGTATTTGGCCTTTTCTGCATATTTGTATTTGTAATGCAGGATTGGTCTAGAATTGTCATTCCTGTTGGTCCATATTACTTTTTTGTGTTAGTGCTTTGTAAATTCTTGGATAAGATCAAGGTGGTAATCGTTTGTGTATAAATAATTAAGGAATAAAGAGAAGCAACTGTAGGAGTTGAATTACTACTGCTATATCGCTCATTTGCATGTCTACTACACGTAAAACTAACCAACTAGTGTAAAAACATTATTCGACAGGTGACAAACTACGGGTAGAAGTAGACGTTGTAAAGAGGTTCTTCAAGGAGCCCGTGGATAGCGTCGTTGATCACGTGGATACACTTATGAAGGACCCGGCTGTAAGAGGATGCGCTGCCATAGTGATGGTAGGAGGATTCTCAGAGTCGCCCATGCTACAAGAGGCGGTGAAAAGAAAGTTTCCTAAAATAAAGCTCATAGTACCGGATGAGGCCGGTTTAGCTGTGTTGAAAGGGGCGGTAATTTACGGTCATTGTCCAACAGTAATAGCTGAAAGAATTGCAAAATTCACGTACGGTGTGAGTTGCGAATGGACGTTTCAAGAAAACATTCACCCAATGAATAAAAGATATGTTAGAGATAACGGAGATGTGAACTGCAAAGATGTTTTTGGTATACATGTAAGAGCCGGTCAACAACTAAAACTGGATGAAGTCCAGTCAACGCAACAGTATGGCGTGGCAGATGCAGACCAAGATGGTGCAACGATACAGTTCTATACCTCGCCGAACTCAGATCCTAAATTCACAGATGAAGACGGCTGCAAGAAAATAGGTCATATGCCAGTGTCAATTCCAGGATACGGAAAAGATAGAAAAGTCAGTGTTTCGATGATGTTTGGTAAAACGGAAATTTTCGCTACTGTAACGGACAAACAGACTGGAAATGTTACCAAAGCACAAGTAGACTGTCTTTAATTATACTTATTACACGGATTTATTGTCCAGAATATGATTTGTATAACACACTGTTTATATGTAGTAATGGCACTGAGCATGTAATGCTTTGGGAACCGTCCAAGTGACTGCCAATAGGAAAACATGTACGTTAAACGGAAACTAGAAATCACGTGAAATGTATGACACTTACTAAAACGAGAATAACTCAGCACGTAATTATGATATACATATTTGTATTGTTAGAAATTTGTTGTATGAATTTGAATTGTGTTTGTTCTATCATCATTTAATTTTGAAGTTATTTTGATGTTGTGTAAGGTAACTTATAAATATTTACATGTAATTACATCGCTAATGCAAGGTTTAGGTCTGTATTTATAAATGTATATAGGTATAGTATACGCTTGGCAAAGTAATAGGAAACTTTAAAACATATAATTTTTCATCTAACAGTCTTGTTTTAAATTTTCTTGTTCATCATTTTGCAACGAACGCATATATATGAGGCTTTCAACAGTCTTGAAAGTAAAATCATTGCATACATCGCAACGAAAGTAAAACCATGGTATTGATCGAAACTATATGTCAACAAATCTGTCGATATCAGTGCCTTAAACTTACACTAGTATAGCATTCCACTTTGTATCACATGCTGTCTCTTTTCATTTGTTGCGTTATTAAAGGTTTTGGCTGTTGCTTTAATATGTTGGCATGTTGTATAAAGCATATAGTTTTATATTCAATAAAACTGACATAATATGATAAAGAATGTACATTATTTAATAACAACCGCAAATATTATAATAAATGAAGCACTTAATAAACTAGAAAATATATTATAAACGATGTACATGTGTTACATTATGAACAAATGCACACAACGTAATAAAATTTATGTTTGTTTGTATGTATGGTGTTTTACGTCATTTTCAACACAAGTAAGATTATATATGACGGTCGATTTTTTTGTGGTGGAGGCAGACCACCCACTTTTACTGGGTAGAACCAGTACTGTACACATCTCGTCATCCGTAAGAATCGACACTTTCTCATTTACAAGCCGAGCTCCCAGTGGACCATATTAAACTAAACTGAAGAATGGACAAGCTATACTAAAAGAAGCACGTGCTAAAGATTGATAAATAATGTATAAGTAAAGAAGCACATACTTTACTAACGCAAGCACATAGTAAAGGTATGTTTAGTATGGATCGATGAAGACAGTCGGTCATTGTGTTCCATATTGTTGCCTTTCACTATGATATACCGCCTGGGAACCCGTTTAGTTTGCAGTCATTAAACAGATATGATATTGTTAAACACACATCATGTATGTGTTCCTTGGCAAACGATTATGACATTTATATCATTAATACGGTATTGGAACAAGGTAGCGCCGTGGTGTAATGGTTAGCATTGCGGCTTAGTAACCCAGGGATCGCGCGTTCAATCCCAGCAAGGTCCGAATTTGGGTTAATTATCGAAATATTTCAAAAGTATTTCCTACCTTACCAGTCCTTCGGATGAGACTTTAAAACCGAGGTCTGCTCGCTAAAATGCTTAGTGCAATACAGCGAGGATAAATAAACGCTTATACACACGGTATTGGAACGCATCATTTATTTCAAGACAACACGGAATTTATCAAACTTGTCCAGGCTTCTGTTTGTTTTAAATAATTTATAGGAGTCGGTATACATATCGTAGTATATGCTTTCCTGAAAATACGAATAAAACACTTGCTTGTAGTAACATCAGAAATGAGAAAAAATGGTCCTATCAGCACCCAAAAATGAAAAGGACAATACACAGCACTACGAGTGGTGAGACAGGGTTACCGACTTGGAACGGTCAATTGACAGTATGACCTACTGGTTAGCTTAAGTCGATTTTATGTGTGCACAACCTCGCCATTATAGCGTCTTCACGCTCTAATTGACAAGACAGTGTAAATAAAACTTCATCCTATCAAAAAAGAAAACCTGAAACAAAAAAGTCCACATCCAGGGAAGGTAACACACGATACACTTATATGTTATTGTAATAATATATACAACAAATATAACTAGAAACTCTTCAGGTCCATGTGTCCAGAATTATACTGAACAACCGTAGAAGTTCCAGCCATAAAGATAAAAACAATCTAGGGTACGACCAGAAAGCCTGTTCACCAACCTCCTCTTTCAGGGTTTCAGAAGGTGCAATCATGCAGTCCCACGGGGTTGTCCGGTCTTCGTGCAAGATAAAAGCATAGTGACTGACTGTATAGGGGTCAATCACCAATCATGAAGTGCGTTGCAATACAAAAGGGCCGTATCCTTTTCTAACGATTATCCTGATTCATTTTGTGAAGTGGTCAGGAAATCCGTCAGACCCCTTTAATTTCAGAGTTTATAGATCACATCTCCATAGAATAAAGGTTGTGATATTCCTGGTCGCAGGAATGTTTTTTCAGGTTGGTGTTGTACTTCTCCAGTAGGATTTCGTTGCGGCGATAGAACTTTAAGAAAGATCAAATCATTCAATGCATATTAATGAAACTGAAATAGAAAGTGTTTTGATATTGATATGTTTGACGGTTGAATATAAACAAGAATGTCAAAATGTTTCTTTTTTGAAGTATAACTCCAAAATCATCATCATAAAACTCTATACGCATATTAACAATGGTTTTGTGGTGCCTGTGAAATATAAACATGTTTAATAACGATATTACGTACCGTAGAACCTATCATCAAAATATCGATCTTCATAAAATCTTGGTATACATCTCAACCTCGTGGTCTTGTAGTGTCCCTTAATGTATACTGAAAGGAAAAAGAAACGCGACACTGGAATTTCCGCTATATATTGTATGTACAATATGCTGCTGTTAATCGAATGGTACATGGCTACGTAAGATCTTTTCTTTCGGAAAAAGACTAAAACAACACGTAACAAAGCAAATAGTATTCCTGCAAAGTTTCAGTATTGACAGAATACGCGTTTGGCTGAAGCATCAAGTATGTGAGCAAACTTAGGATGCAATATTTTGAAAACTCTTTACGTTAAATACAGTACTGAACTAGCTCAATTTTTCAAAGGGGAACTTCAACATTTATGAATTTCTTGTTACAACGTGTACTGTGATTAAAACGTCAACAACATCACAGTTGTGTCCTTTCTCTAACTAACTGCAACTTTAAAACATCTTGGGATTTCCTTGGAATATATACATATGGAAGAATCTTCCTCAAACGGGTTATCGATGAGTCGCCAGATTTTTACATGGAGCGTATAGGGGGAAATTTCATTATTGTTTAATATTAGAAATTCTATAAATATGATCGCTTAGGTGCAAACGGTTTTTTAAAATACAATTTATTATCTTTATTTTGATATAAGTTTCATATTTTTATGTTAGAAGGATCTTGGTCTGTTTTCGATTTTAAATACACCATCTAGTGTCCTTATATGTTCTATATAAAATTCTTAAAATATGTCGAACATGTGTTTTTTAATTGTAAATATATCGCATAATGACGAAACTGAAGCCTTAGGTGCAAACGGTTCTAAATAGGTGAAACACTTATCTTTATTTTGATATAGTTTTTTTGTTAATGACACTAGTTATAGATGCTCTGTTTTACAAGCAAAGATAGCAATTTTTTTTAAATTATTAATTGTTGTTGTTGTTGTTTGCGATAATCCCATTAAGCAGACGACGCGGAGAAATATATAACATGAAGAGTTGTATGCATAAATGTTTAATTCATGCAAAAAAACATTACACATGTATTTCTCTGTCCAATGATGGTATTTCCATTTTAGGCAAAACAGGAGTCAGAACGAAACTTTTGCTATATCAAAATGATGGTATTTTTAACTTTAAAACAGCTTTTTATAGAATTTCTCACTATTATAATGCCATTTCCATAAAAATACACTTAGAAAAAAACTATTCTCAGTTATAGCTTATTAAAAGCTTGTTTATAATAAAGTATTTCATGTAAATATTAAACTGATTTTTTAAAAATGTGTTTTGCTAAAATTTACTAAAGTGCATTTATAGATTCCTTCCATATGGTCACTGTAGATACATAATGATTCTCAATGTTTTATGGCCCCCATAAAGTGTTCAAGTGTGACTGCCGACACGCTCAATTACATAACGCCCGAGGCGGCTTTATCGATATCTGCGGGAGGTAAATCTGTACTAATCTATCACCAAGAGTTACATTTCTGAAATTATTGTTTTTTTCAGTCGATTTCGATTTGAGGAAGATTCTTCCATATGTGGAATTAAGTGTGCAGTGTATACAATATATAGCGGAAATTCCCGTGTCGCGTTTCTTTTTCCTTTCAATATATTTCAAATAACAATATGCTTGGCGTTCATGGAGTCTTGGGCGATCTTGATCAAATTGGGTTCGCATACCAACCGCATTTGTTTTAATAGCAATATTAAAAAATAGGCCAACATGTTTACTACTGGGTCATTATTTGTGTTTAGGGTACCTTTACGGACCGTGGTACCCATATCAACTTAAACGTATTGTGGTGCATTTGCTGTGCAGAATATTCTAGTACGTAGCTATAGAAACAAAATAGTTAAATTGTCAGCACTTTTTGTTACTTGGTAGAACCGAAACAAATGTAACTATATCAACATAACGACCTTATGCTGTAAAATGAAATGTTTTTTTAACTTCTCGCTCGTTGACACATCATTTAAGGTTATATGGGGGCAGCAACCTTTTAGGAAAATGAGATGAAGGATGCAGTTTCCCAGCAGACACGCCTCCTCCAGGGATCGAACCCACGCAGGGCAGTGATAAGTGGTCGTATGTAAATCTGTTGACAAGGCCATATCCACTGAGCTACCGAAGCCGGTCGCGACCTTATGGTGCTCTACTATAAATAGCATTACTGCGCTACTATATTTAGCATGTGTTTTCCTATTATGATGGCTAGATCTTTATGAAACATTCTACATATATCAGCCTTTTGACCTAGAGGTATGCGTATAGGGTCTTCTATCAAGTTATTAAGTTAGGCTGTGGCGGGGGATATTGATTGTCACGTTTTCTTGTTTATATTTGAGTGGTTCTATTACTCTGGTTTTATGGATCATGTGAATATGTACAGTTATGAAGGTTAGAACTATACTATCGGAAATGAGAGGTTTTACAGTTGGTTATCCGAGTTCTCATATATGCAGAATGGTAGGAATCAATCAAGTTTTTCTCTAATAGATTCTTATAATAGTTTTCAAATACATGTATGTCAACATAATTTGTGTTTAACAATTGTTGTCTTGTTTGGACCTCACGGTAGATATCAAACATTAACCATTATTCTCTCTGCACCCCACCCACAACCCCACCCCACCCTCTCACTCCCACCCGACAGATGACAAACAACCCCGTCCGTGTAGGGTATTAAACAAAATAATCCCCGAGGCCGATACTAGTACTAAACTATTCGACCAATTACTTATCATCGAGGATGAGGTAACCCTTCCAGCAGGAACTTATTATTTTCTTCGTTTGTAAATATATTATTGGTGCAATTTTATCAATAGTTAGTAATACGCACAAATAATTTGCTTGATACTATTTTACTATTAATGTAAATGATTGAACAAATGCTTATTATGCAGAAAAATGTCCCGCCTTGAGATTTAAAAAAATCAAGATTGCCGTATGTCCCTTTAAATATAACAATCTACGGATCATGTTCACTACCTTTATTGCACAATTTCAAACCAACAAACGATTTATTGGTTATCCAAATGATCTCAAACAGAATAACAGCAAACTGAATTGCTGATAACAGTAAATTAAAAAACACTGAACCCCACTCCCCCTAAGGTTACGTACCAAGCGTTAATTAATTGAAGGTTACGTACCAGGGTTAATTGATTTAAGGTTACGCACCAGGGTTAATTAATTTATACTTACTGTATAAAGTTGTAAACGATTCGCTTCTAATGTACGTCTTGATTGTCTTCCTGGGTAGAACCAGTACTAAGCAATGCAGCAATGCTCGGGTACACAACACATATGGTTATGGAGGGGATCGAATCCACGACTTTTGGATCATGGGTCCAATGCTCTACCACAAGACCTCAGCGCTCCACTTTTAATGTTACGTACCAGGGTTAATTAATTTAAGGTTACGTACCAGGGTTAATTATTTTAAGGTTACGTATGAATGAATGGTGTTTTACGGCACGTCGACACAGACATAGGTCATATTGTGCGCAAAATCTGATTAAAGATGAAGAAATTAAGTAGTAATTAAAAATTAATGTAAATATATCAAAATAAAACGTAGTAATGTAAAGTATCTATGTAAATCAACCAGTGCCCGTCATTAAGGTTACGTACCAGGGTTAATTGATGGAAGGTTACGCATCAGGGTTAATTGATTAAAAATTGTATGTTCGATTATATCTAAAAAATATGGTGATTTAAATTTAGGTTCTTGTAGAAAAAGTCTGAAGCCCCCCCCCCCCCCCCCAACTTCCCCCCCCCCCCCCCCCCCCCCCACCCCAACTTTTAAATTCATGTTGCAGACATTTCTGAAAGCAAGTCTATTTATACCGGAATGACAAATGCAGTTTTGGACCCCCCCCCCCCCCCCCCACCCCCTTTAAAATTCATGTTGCAGACATAAAATAGAGCGTATAAGTTAACCATTTATTTCTAAAAGCAAGTCTATTTATACCGGAATGACAAATGCAGTTTTGGAAATTAAGATATTTGACAGTCGTGTTAATTCACAATAATTAATAATACCAATAGTATAGATATTGACATAAACGTATACATTTACCAAACCTTTTATTGTCCCGTAGTAATCATAGCCGATCGACTATATACTTAAAACGGCTGGGTTATTTCTTTTATCGTTGTTAAGCTGTAAGAATAGCAATTGTACTGTTTAAATAAAATGTCTATTTTTGAGTGTAAAATGACAATGGTTTCAAGTATTCTTACGGTAGTGTTCATTAAATGTCTTCTATTTTCGTACAAGTAATTTTTAGAACAAGTTTTGTTTTCAAGATCCTACTTACATATTGTTCCGTAGTTTTAATGTCCACCTTTTGTGTAATCCAG
>JAWPHD010024937.1:0-17747 GCA_037043455.1 Cyrtodaria siliqua | reverse complement strand
GAACGGAATATATATGCATAAGAACAGAATATATATGCGTTAGAACTGAATATATATGCCTAAGAACTGAATATATATGCGTAAGAACGGAATATATATGCGTAAGAACGGAATATATATGCGTAAGAACGGAATATATATGCGTAAGAACGGAATATATATGCTTAAGAACGGAATATATATGTGTAAGAACTGAATATATATGCGTAAGAACGGAATATATATGCGTAAGAACGGAATATATATGCGTAAGAACTGAATATATATGCGTAAGAACTGAATATATATGTGTAAGAACTGAATATATATGTGTAAGAACTGAATATATTATATGTAAGAACTGAATATATATGTGTAAGAACGGAATATATATGTGTAAGAACTGAATATATATGCGTAAGAACTGAATATATATGTGTAAGAACTGAATATATATGCGTAAGAACTGAATATATATGTGTAAGAACTGAATATATATGTGTAAGAACTGATTATATATCTGTGTAAGAACTGTATATATATGTGTAAGGACTGAATATATATGCTTAAGAACGGAATATATATGCCTAAGAACTGAATATATATGCGTAAGAACGGAATATATATGCGATAGAAATGAATATATATGCCTAAGAATTGAATATATATGTGTAAGAACGGAATATATATGCGTAAGAACTGAATATATGCGTAAGAACTGAATATATGCGTAGAAACGGAATATATATGCGTAAGAACGGAATATATATGCGTAAGAACAGAATATATATGGGTAAGAACTGAATATATATATTTAAGAACTGAATATATATGTGTAAGAACTGAATATATATGTGTAAGAACTGAATATATATGTGTAATAACGGAATATATATGAGTAAGAACGGAATATATATGAGTAAGAACTAAATATATATGTGCAAGAACTGAATATATATGTGTAAGTACTGAATATATATGAGTAAGAACGGAATATATATGTATAAGAACTGAATATATATGTGTAAGAACTGGATATATATGTGTAAGAACTGAATATATATGTGTAAGAACTGAATATATATGTGTAAGAACTGAATATATATGTGTAAGAACTGAATATATATGTGTAAGAACTGAATATATATGCGTAAGAACTGAATATATATGTGTAAGAACTGTATATATATGTGTAAGGACTGAATATATATGCTTAAGAACGGAATATATATGCCTAAGAACTGAATATATATGCGTAAGAACGGAATATATATGCGTAAGAAATGAATATATATGCGTCAGAACGGAATATATATGCGTAAGAACTGAATATATATGTGTAAATACTGAATATATGTGTAAGAACTGAATATATATGTGTAAGAATGGAATATATATGTGTAAGAACTGAATATATATGTGTAAGAACTGAATATATATGTGTAAGAACGGAATATATATGTGTAAGAACTGAATATATATGTGTAAGAACTGAATATATATGCGTAAGAACTGAATATATATGCGTAAGAACTGAATATATATGTGTAAGAACTGAATATATATGTGTAAGAACTGAATATAAATGTGTAAGAACTGAATGTATATGCGTAAGAACTGAAAATATATGCTTAAGAACTGAATATATATGCATAAGAACTGAATATATATGCGTAAGAACTGAATATATATGCGTAAGAACGGAATATATATGCGTAAGAACGGAATATATATGCGTAAGAATGGAATATATATGCGTAAGAACGGAATATATATGTGTAAGAAATGATGATATATGTGTAAGAACTGAATATATATGCGTAAGAACGGAATATATATTCGTAAGAACTGAATATATATGCGAAAGAACTGAATATATATGCGAAAGAACTGAATATATATGCGTAAGAACTGAATATATATGTGTAAGAACTGAATATATATGCGTAAGAACGGAATATATATGCGTAAGAACTGAATATATATGTGTAAATACTGAATATATGTGTAAGAACTGAATATATATGTGTAAGAACGGAATATATATGTGTAAGAACTGAATATATATGTGTAAGAACTGAATAAATATGTGTAAGAACTGAATATATATGTGTAAGAACTGAATATATATGCGTAAGAACGGAATATATATGCATAAGAATGGAATATATATGCATGAGAACGGAATATATATGCGTAAGAACTGAATATATATGCGTAAGAACGGAATATATATGCGTAAGAACTGAATATATATGTGTAAAAACTGAATATATATGTGTAAGAACTGTATATATATGTGTAAGAACTGAATATATATGTGTAAGAACTGAATATATATGTGTAAGAACTGAATGTATATGCGTAATAACTGAATATATATGCGTAAGAACGGAATATTTATGCGTAAGAAAAGAATATATATGCGTAAGAACGGAATATATATGCGTAAGAACTGAATATATATGTGTAACAACTGAATATATATGCGTAAGAACTGAATATATATGTGTAAGAACTGAATATATACGTGTAAGGACTCAATATATATGCTTAAGAACGGAATATATATGCCTAAGAACTGAATATATATGCGTAAGAACGGATTCTATATGCGTAAGAAAGGAATATATATGCGTAAGAACGGAATATATATGCGTAAGAACTGAATATATATGTGTAAATACTGAATATATGTGTAAAAACTGAATATATATGCGTAAGAACGGAATATATATGCGTAAGAACTGAATATATATGTGTAAGAACTGAATATATATGTGTAAGAACTGTATATATATGTGTAAGAACTGAATATATATGTGTAAGAACTGAATATATATGTGTAAGAACTGAATGTATATGCGTAATAACTGAATATATATGCGTAAGAACGGAATATTTATGCGTAAGAAAAGATTATATATGCGTAAGAACGGAATATATATGCGTAAGAACTGAATATATATGTGTAACAACTGAATATATATGCGTAAGAACTGAATATATATGTGTAAGAACTGAATATATATGTGTAAGGACTGAATATATATGCTTAAGAACGGAATATATATGCCTAAGAACTGAATATATATGCGTAAGAACGGAATCTATATGCGTAAGAAAGGAATATATATGCGTAAGAACGGAATATATATGCGTAAGAACTGAATATATATGTGTAAATACTGAATATATGTGTAAGAACTGAATATATATGTGTAAGAACGGAATATATATGTGTAAGAACTGAATATATATGTGTAAGAACTGAATATATATGTGTAAGAACGGAATATATATGTGTAAGAACTGAATATATATGTGTAAGAACTGAATATATATGCGTAAGAACTGAATATATAAGCGTAAGAACTGAATATATATGCGTAAGAACGGAATATATATGCGTAAGAACTGAATATATATGTGTAAATACTGAATATATGTGTAAGAACTGAATATATATGTGTAAGAACGGAATATATATGCCTAAGAACTGAATATATATGCGTAAGAACGGAATATATATGCGTAAGAAATGAATATATATGCCTAAGAACTGAATATATATGTGTAAGAACGGAGTATATATGCGTAAGAACTGAATATATGCGTAAGAACTGAATATATGCGTAGAAACGGAATATATATGCGTAAGAACGGAATATATATGCGTAAGAACAGAATATATATGGGTAAGAACTGAATATATATATTTAAGAACTGAATATATATGTGTAAGAACTGAATATATATGTGTAAGAACTGAATATATATGTGTAATAACGGAATATATATGAGTAAGAACGGAATATATATGAGTAAGAACTAAATATATATGTGCAAGAACTGAATATATATGTGTAAGTACTGAATATATATGAGTAAGAACGGAATATATATGTATAAGAACTGAATATATATGTGTAAGAACTGGATATATATGTGTAAGAACTGAATATATATGTGTAAGAACTGAATATATATGTGTAAGAACTGAATATATATGTGTAAGAACTGAATATATATGTGTAAGAACTGAATATATATGCGTAAGAACTGAATATATATGTGTAAGAACTGTATATATATGTGTAAGGACTGAATATATATGCTTAAGAACGGAATATATATGCCTAAGAACTGAATATATATGCGTAAGAACGGAATATATATGCGTAAGAAATGAATATATATGCGTAAGAACGGAATATATATGCGTAAGAACTGAATATATATGTGTAAATACTGAATATATGTGTAAGAACTGAATATATATGTGTAAGAATGGAATATATATGTGTAAGAACTGAATATATATGTGTAAGAACTGAATATATATGTGTAAGAACGGAATATATATGTGTAAGAACTGAATATATATGTGTAAGAACTGAATATATATGCGTAAGAACTGAATATATATGCGTAAGAACTGAATATATATGTGTAAGAACTGAATATATATGTGTAAGAACTGAATATAAATGTGTAAGAACTGAATGTATATGCGTAAGAACTGAAAATATATGCTTAAGAACTGAATATATATGCATAAGAACTGAATATATATGCGTAAGAACTGAATATATATGCGTAAGAACGGAATATATATGCGTAAGAACGGAATATATATGCGTAAGAATGGAATATATATGCGTAAGAACGGAATATATATGTGTAAGAAATGATGATATATGTGTAAGAACTGAATATATATGCGTAAGAACGGAATATATATTCGTAAGAACTGAATATATATGCGAAAGAACTGAATATATATGCGAAAGAACTGAATATATATGCGTAAGAACTGAATATATATGTGTAAGAACTGAATATATATGCGTAAGAACGGAATATATATGCGTAAGAACTGAATATATATGTGTAAATACTGAATATATGTGTAAGAACTGAATATATATGTGTAAGAACGGAATATATATGTGTAAGAACTGAATATATATGTGTAAGAACTGAATAAATATGTGTAAGAACTGAATATATATGTGTAAGAACTGAATATATATGCGTAAGAACGGAATATATATGCATAAGAATGGAATATATATGCATGAGAACGGAATATATATGCGTAAGAACTGAATATATATGCGTAAGAACGGAATATATATGCGTAAGAACTGAATATATATGTGTAAAAACTGAATATATATGTGTAAGAACTGTATATATATTTGTAAGAACTGAATATATATGTGTAAGAACTGAATATATATGTGTAAGAACTGAATGTATATGCGTAATAACTGAATATATATGCGTAAGAACGGAATATTTATGCGTAAGAAAAGAATATATATGCGTAAGAACGGAATATATATGCGTAAGAACTGAATATATATGTGTAACAACTGAATATATATGCGTAAGAACTGAATATATATGTGTAAGAACTGAATATATACGTGTAAGGACTCAATATATATGCTTAAGAACGGAATATATATGCCTAAGAACTGAATATATATGCGTAAGAACGGAATCTATATGCGTAAGAAAGGAATATATATGCGTAAGAACGGAATATATATGCGTAAGAACTGAATATATATGTGTAAATACTGAATATATGTGTAAAAACTGAATATATATGCGTAAGAACGGAATATATATGCGTAAGAACTGAATATATATGTGTAAGAACTGAATATATATGTGTAAGAACTGTATATATATGTGTAAGAACTGAATATATATGTGTAAGAACTGAATATATATGTGTAAGAACTGAATGTATATGCGTAATAACTGAATATATATGCGTAAGAACGGAATATTTATGCGTAAGAAAAGATTATATATGCGTAAGAACGGAATATATATGCGTAAGAACTGAATATATATGTGTAACAACTGAATATATATGCGTAAGAACTGAATATATATGTGTAAGAACTGAATATATATGTGTAAGGACTGAATATATATGCTTAAGAACGGAATATATATGCCTAAGAACTGAATATATATGCGTAAGAACGGAATCTATATGCGTAAGAAAGGAATATATATGCGTAAGAACGGAATATATATGCGTAAGAACTGAATATATATGTGTAAATACTGAATATATGTGTAAGAACTGAATATATATGTGTAAGAACGGAATATATATGTGTAAGAACTGAATATATATGTGTAAGAACTGAATATATATGTGTAAGAACGGAATATATATGTGTAAGAACTGAATATATATGTGTAAGAACTGAATATATATGCGTAAGAACTGAATATATAAGCGTAAGAACTGAATATATATGCGTAAGAACGGAATATATATGCGTAAGAACTGAATATATATGTGTAAATACTGAATATATGTGTACGAACTGAATATATATGTGTAAGAACGGAATATATATGTGTAAGAACTGAATATATATGTGTAAGAACTGAATAAATATGTGTAAGAACTGAATATATATGTGTAAGAACTGAATATATATGCGTAAGAACGGAATATATATGCATAAGAATGGAATATATATGCATGAGAACGGAATATATATGCGCAAGAACTGAATATATATGCGTAAGAACGGAATATATATGCGTAAGAACTGAATATATATGTGTAAAAACTGAATATATATGTGTAAGAACTGCATATATATGTGTAAGAACTGAATATATATGTGTAAGAACTGAATATATATGTGTAAGAACTGAATGTATATGCGTAATAACTGAATATATATGCGTAAGAACGGAATATTTATGCGTAAGAAAAGAATATATATGCGTAAGAACGGAATATATATGCGTAAGAACTGAATATATATGTGTAACAACTGAATATATATGCGTAAGAACTGAATATATATGTGTAAGAACTGAATATATACGTGTAAGGACTCAATATATATGCTTAAGAACGGAATATATATGCCTAAGAAACTGAATATATATGCGTAAGAACGGAATCTATATGCGTAAGAAAGGAATATATATGCGTAAGAACGGAATATATATGCGTAAGAACTGAATATATATGTGTAAATACTGAATATATGTGTAAAAACTGAATATATATGCGTAAGAACGGAATATATATGCGTAAGAACTGAATATATATGTGTAAGAACTGAATATATATGTGTAAGAACTGTATATATATGTGTAAGAACTGAATATATATGTGTAAGAACTGAATATATATGTGTAAGAACTGAATGTATATGCGTAATAACTGAATATATATGCGTAAGAACGGAATATTTATGCGTAAGAAAAGATTATATATGCGTAAGAACGGAATATATATGCGTAAGAACTGAATATATATGTGTAACAACTGAATATATATGCGTAAGAACTGAATATATATGTGTAAGAACTGAATATATATGTGTAAGGACTGAATATATATGCTTAAGAACGGAATATATATGCCTAAGAACTGAATATATATGCGTAAGAACGGAATCTATATGCGTAAGAAAGGAATATATATGCGTAAGAACGGAATATATATGCGTAAGAACTGAATATATATGTGTAAATACTGAATATATGTGTAAGAACTGAATATATATGTGTAAGAACGGAATATATATGTGTAAGAACTGAATATATATGTGTAAGAACTGAATATATATGTGTAAGAACGGAATATATATGTGTAAGAACTGAATATATATGTTTAAGAACTGAATATATATGCGTAAGAACTGAATATATAAGCGTAAGAACTGAATATATATGTGTAAGAACTGAATATATATGTGTAAGAACTGAATATATATGTGTAAGAACTGAATGTATATGCGTAAGAACTGAAAATATATGCGTAAGAACTGAATATATATGCGTAAGAACTGAATATATATGCGTAAGAACTGAATATATATGCGTAAGAACGGAATATATATGCGTAAGAACGGAATATATATGCGTAAGAATGGAATATATATGCGTAAGAACGGAATATATATGTGTAAGAAATGATGATATATGTGTAAGAACTGAATATATATGCGTAAGAACGGAATATATATTCGTAAGAACTGAATATATATGCGAAAGAACTGAATATATATGCGTAAGAACTGAATATATATTCGTAAGAACTGAATATATATGTGTAAGAACTGAATATATATGCGTAAGAACGGAATATATATGCGTAAGAACTGAATATATATGTGTAAATACTGAAAATATGTGTAAGAACTGAATATATATGTGTAAGAACGGAATATATATGTGTAAGAACTGAATATATATGTGTAAGAACTGAATAAATATGTGTAAGAACTGAATATATATGTGTAAGAACTGAATATATATGCGTAAGAACGGAATATATATGCATAAGAATGGAATATATATGCATGAGAACGGAATATATATGCGTAAGAACGGAATATATATGCGTAAGAACGGAATATATATGCGTAATAACTGAATATATATGTGTAAGAACTGAATATATATGTGTAAGAACTGTATATATATCTGTAAGAACTGAATATATATGTGTAAGAACTGAATATATATGTGTAAGAACTGAATGTATATGCGTAATAACTGAAAATATATGCGTAAGAACTGAATATATATGCGTAAGAACGGAATATATATGCGTAAGAACTGAATATATATGCGAAAGAACTGAATATATATGCGTAAGAACGGAATATATATGCCTAAGAACTGAATATATATGTGTAAGTACTGAATATATATGCGTAAGAACGGAATATATATGCGTAAAAACTGAATATATATGTGTAAATACTGAATATATGTGTAAGAACTGAATATATATGTGTAAAAACGGAATATATATGTGTAAGAACTGAATATATATGTGAAAAACTGAATATATATTTGTAAGAACGGAATATATATGTGTAAGAACTGAATATATATGTGTAAGAACTGAATATATATGCGTAAGAACGGAATATATATGCCTAAGAACGGAATATATATGCGTAAGAACTAAATATATATGCGAAAGAACTGAATATATATGCGCAATAACTGAATATATATGCGTAAGAACGGAATATATATGCGTAAGAACTGACTATATATGTGTAAGAACTGAATATATGTTCTTAAGAACGGAAATATATATGCGTAAGAACTGAATATATATGTGTAAGAAGTGAATATATATGTGTAAGAACTGAAAATATATGTGTAAGAACGGAATATATATGTTTAAGAACGGAATATATATGCGTAAGAATGGAATATATATGCGTAAGAATGGAATATATATGCGTAAGAACGGAATATATATGTGTAAGAAATGAATATATATGTGTAAGAACTGAATATATATGCGTAAGAACGAAATATATATGCGTAAGAACTGAATATATATGCGAAAGAACTGAATATATATGCGTAAGAACGGAATATATATGCGTAAGAACTGTATATAGTATGTGTAAGAACTGAATATATATGCGTAAGAACGGAATATATATGCGTAAGAACTGAATATATATGTGTAAATACTGAATATATGTGTAAGAACTGAATATATAATGTGTAAGAACGGAATATATATGTGTAAGAAACTGAATATATATGTGTAAGAACTGAATATATATGTGTAAGAACGGAATATATATGTGTAAGAACTGAATATATATGTGTAAGAAACTGAATATATTATGCGTAAGAACTGAATATATATGCGTAAGAACTGAATATATATGTGTAAGAACTGAATATATAGGTGTAAGAACTGAATATATACTGTGTAAGAACTTAATGTAATATGCGTAAGAACTGAAAATATATGCGTAAGAACTGAATATATATGTGTAAGAACTGAATATATATGCGTAAGAACTGAATATATATGCGTAAAGAACGGAATATATATGCGTAAGAACGGAATATATATGCGTAAGAATGGAATATATATGCGTAAGAACGGAATATATATGTGCTAAGAAATGATGATATATGCTGTAAGAACTGAAATATATATGCGTAAAGAACGGAATATATATGCGTAAGAACTGAATATATATGCGAAAGAACTGAATATATATGCGTAAGAACTGAATATATATGCGTAAGAACTGAATATATATGCTGTAAGAACTGAATATATATGCGTAAGAACGGAATATATATGCGTAAGAACTGAATGTATATCATGTGTAAATACTGAATATATGTGTAAGAACTGAATATATATGCTGTAAGAACGGAATATATACTGAGTAAGAACTGAATATATATGTGTAGAATGAATATATATGTGTAAGAACTGAATATATATGTGTAAGAACTGAATATATATGGAGTAAGAACGGAATATATA
The DNA here is from genome assembly GCA_037043455.1 of Cyrtodaria siliqua. Taxonomy (NCBI): domain Eukaryota; kingdom Metazoa; phylum Mollusca; class Bivalvia; order Adapedonta; family Hiatellidae; genus Cyrtodaria; species Cyrtodaria siliqua. Next base: position 7,441 of record JAWPHD010024937.1, on the reverse strand, counting down.
TGCTTATAAGAATGGAATATATATGCATGAGAACGGAATAAATATGCGTAAAGAAACGGAATATATATGCGTAAGAACGGAATATATATGCGTAAGAACTGAATATATGATGTGTAAGAACTGAATATATATGGTGTAAGAACTGTATATATATGTGTAAGAACTAACTATATATGTGTAAGAACTGACATATATAATGTGTAAGAACTGAATGTATATGCGTTAACTAACTGAAAATATATGCGTAAGAAACTGAATATATAATGCGTAAGAACTGAATATAGAACGGAATATATATGCGTAAGAACGGAATATATATGCGTAAGAATGGAATATATATGCGTAAGAACGGAATATATATGTGTAAGAAATGAATATATATGTGAAGAACTGAATATATATGCGTAAGAACGGAATATATATGCGTAAGAACTGAATATATATGCGAAAGAACTGAATATATATGCGTAAGAACGGAATATATATGCGTAAGAACTGAATATATATGTGTAAGTACTGAATATATATGCGTAAGAACGGAATATATATGCGTAAGAACTGAATATATATGTGTAAATACTCAATATATGTGTAAGAACTGAATATATATGTGTAAGAACGGAATATATATGTGTAAGAACTGAATATATATGTGTAAAAACTGTATATATATGTGTAAGAACGGAATATATATGTGTAAGAACTGAATATATATGTGTAAGAACTGAATATATATGCGTAAGAACGGAATATATATGCCTAAGAACGGAATATATATGCGTAAGAACTGAATATATATGCGAAAGAACTGAATATATATGCGTAATAACTGAATATATATGCGTAAGAACGGAATATATATGCGTAAGAACTGAATATATATGTGTAAGAACTGAATATATGTTCTTAAGAACGGAATATATATGCGTAAGAACTGAATATATATGTGTAAGAAGTGAATATATATGCGTAAGAACTGAAAATATATGTGTAAGAACGGAATATATATGTTAAAGAACTGAATATATATGTATAAAAACTGAATATATATGTGTAAGAACTGAATATATATGCGTAAGAACTGAATATAAATGTGTAAGAACTGAATATATATGTGTAAGAACTGAATATATATGTGTAAGAACTGAATGTATATGCGTAAGAACTGAAAATATATGCGTAAGAACTGAATATATATGCGTAAGAACTGAATATATATGCGTAAGAACTGAATATATATGCGTAAGAACGAAATATATATGCGTAAGAACGGAATATATATGCGTAAGAACGGAATATATATGCGTAAGAACGGAATATATATGCGTAAGAAATGAATATATATGTGTAAGAACTGAATATATATGCGTAAGAACGGAATATATATGCGTAAGAACTGAATATATATGCGAAAGAACTGAATATACATGCGTAAGAACGGAATATATATGCGTAAGAACTGAATATATATGTGGAGGAACTGAATATATATGCGTAAGAACGGAATATATATGCGTAAGAACTGAATATATATGTGTAAATACTGAATATATGTGTAAGAACTGAATATATATGTGTAAGAACGGAATATATATGTGTAAGAACTGAATATATATGTGTAAGAACTGAATATATATGTGTAAGAACGGAATATATATGTGTAAGAACGGATTATATATGCCTGAGAACGGAATATATATGCGTAAGAACTGAATATATATGCGAAAGAACTGAATATATATGCGTAATAACTGAATATATATGCGTAAGAACGGAATATATATGCGTAAGAACTGAATATATATGTGTAAGAACTGAATATATGTGCTTAAGAACGGAATATATATGCGTAAGAACTGAATATATATGTGTAAGAAGTGAATATATATGTGTAAGAACTGAAAATATATGTGTAAGAACGGAATATATATGATTAAGAACTGAATATATATGTATAAAAACTGAATATATATGTGTAAGAACTGAATATATATGCGTAAGAACTGAATATATATGCGTAAGAACTGAATATATATGTGTAAGAACTGAATATATATGTGTAAGAACTGAATATATATGTGTAAGAAATGAATGTATATGCGTAAGAACTGAAAATATATGCGTAAGAACTGAATATATATGCGTAAGAACTGAATATATATGCGTAAGAACGGAATATATATGCGTAAGAACGGAATATATATGCGTAAGAACTGAATATATATGCGTAAGAATGGAATATATATGCGTAAGAACGGAATATATATGTGTAAGAAATGAATATATATGTGTAAGAACTGAATATATATGCGTAAGAACGGAATATATATGCGTAAGAACTGAATATATATGCGAAAGAACTGAATATATATGCGTAAGAACGGAATATATATGCGTAAGAACTGAATATATATGTGTAAGAACTGAATATATATGCGTAAGAACTGAATATATATGTGTAAATACTGAATATATGTGTAAGAACTGAATATATATGTGTAAGAACGGAATATATATGTGTAAGAACTGAATATATATGTGTAAGAACTGAATATATATGTGTAAGAACTGAATATATATGTGTAAGAACTGAATATATATGCGTAAGAACGGAATATATATGCATAAGACTGGAATATATATGCATGAGAACGGAATATATATGCGTAAGAACGGAATATATATGCGTAAGAACGGAATATATATGAGTAAGAACTGAATATATATGTGTAAGAACTGATTATATATGTGTAAGAACTGAATATATATGTGTAAGAACTGAATATATATGCGTAAGAACGGAATATATATGCCTGAGAACGGAATATATATGCGTAAGAACTGAATATATATGCGAAAGAACTGAATATATATGCGTAATAACTGAATATATATGCGTAAGAACGGAATATATATGCGTAAGAACTGAATATATATGTGTAAGAACTGAATATATGTGCTTAAGAACGGAATATATATGCGTAAGAACTGAATATATATGTGTAAGAAGTGAATATATATGTGTAAGAACTGAAAATATATGTGTAAGAACGGAATATATATGTTTAAGAACGGAATATATATGTATAAAAACTGAATATATATGTGTAAGAACTGAATATATATGTGTAAGAACTGAATATATATGTGTAAGAAATGAATGTATATGCGTAAGAACTGAAAATATATGCGTAAGAACTGAATATATATGCGTAAGAACTGAATATATATGCGAAAGAACTGAATATATATGCGTAAGAACGGAATATATATGCGTAAGAACGGAATATATATGCGTAAGAATGGAATATATATGCGTTAGAACGGAATATATATGTGTAAGAAATGAATATATATGTGTAAGAACTGAATATATATGCGTAAGAACGGAATATATATGCGTAAGAACTGAATATATATGCTAAAGAACTGAATATATATGCGTAAGAACGGAATATATATGCGTAAGAACTGAATATATATGTGTAAGAACTGAATATATATGCGTAAGAACGGAATATATATGCGTAAGAACTGAATATATATGTGTAAATACTGAATATATGTGTAAGAACTGAATATATATGTGTAAGAACGGAATATATATGTGTAAGAACTGAATATATATGTGTAAGAACTGAATATATATGTGTAAGAACTGAATATATATGTGTAAGAACTGAATATATATGCGTAAGAACGGAATATATATGCATAAGACTGGAATATATATGCATGAGAACGGAATATATATGCGTAAGAACGGAATATATATGCGTAAGAACGGAATATATATGCGTAAGAACTGAATATATATGTGTAAGAACTGAATATATATGTGTAAGAACTGTATATATATGTGTAAGAACTGAATATATATGTGTAAGAACTGAATATATATGTGTAAGAACTGAATGTATATGCGTAATAACTGAAAATATATGCGTAAGAACTGAATATATATGCGTAAGAACTGAATATATATGCGTAAGAACTGAATATATATGCGTAAGAACGGAATATATATGCGTAAGAACGGAATATATATGCGTAAGAATGGAATATATATGCGTAAGAACGGAATATATATGTGTAAGAAATGAATATATATGTGTAAGAACTGAATATATATGCGTAAGAACGGAATATATATGCGTAAGAACTGAATATATATGCGAAAGAACTGAATATATATGCGTAAGAACGGAATATATATGCGTAAGAACTGAATATATATGTGTAAGTACTGAATATATATGCGTAAGAACGGAATATATATGCGTAAAAACTGAATATATATGTGTAAATACTGAATATATGTGTAAGAACTGAATATATATGTGTAAGAACGGAATATATATGTGTAAGAACTGAATATATATGTGTAAAAACTGAATATATATGTGTAAGAACGGAATATATATGTGTAAGAACTGAATATATATGTGTAAGAACTGAATATATATGCGTAAGAACGGAATATATATGCCTAAGAACAGAATATATATGCGTAAGAACTGTATATATATGCGAAAGAACTGAATATATATGCGTAATAACTGAATATATATGCGTAAGAACGGAATATATATGCGTAAGAACTGAATATATATGTGTAAGAACTAAATATATATTCTTAAGAACGGAATATATATGCGTAAGAACTGAATATATATGTGTAAGAAGTGAATATATATGTGTAAGAACTGAAAATATATGTGTAAGAACGGAATATATATGTTTAAGAACTGAATATATATGTATAAAAACTGAATATATATGTGTAAGAACTGAATATATATGCGTAAGAACTGCATATATATGCGTAAGAACTGAATATATATGTGTAAGAACTGAATATATATGTGTAAGAACTGAATATATATGTGTAAGAAATGAATGTATATGCGTAAGAACTGAAAATATATGCGTAAGAACTGAATATATATGCGTAAGAACTGAATATATATGCGTAAGAACGGAATATATATGCGTAAGAACGGAATATATATGCGTAAGAATGGAATATATATGCGTAAGAACGGAATATATATGTGTAAGAAATGAATATATATGTGTAAGAACTGAATATATATGCGTAAGAACGGAATATATATGCGTAAGAACTGAATATATATGCGAAAGAACTGAATATATATGCGTAAGAACGGAATATATATGCGTAAGAACTGAATATATATGCGTAAGAACTGAATATATATGCGTAAGAACGGAATATATATGCGTAAGAACTGAATATATATGTGTAAATACTGAATATATGTGTATGAACTGAATATATATGTGTAAGAACGGAATATATATGTGTAAGAACTGAATATATATGTGTAAGAACTGAATATATATGTGTAAGAACTGAATATATATGTGTAAGAACTGAATATATATGCGTAAGAACGGAATATATATGCATAAGACTGGAATATATATGCATGAGAACGGAATATATATGCGTAAGAACGGAATATATATGCGTAAGAACGGAATATATATGCGTAAGAACTGAATATATATGTGTAAGAACTGAATATATATGTGTAAGAACTGTATATATATGTGAAAGAACTGAATATATATGTGTAAGAACTGAATATATATGTGTAAGAACTGAATGTATATGCGTAATAACTGAAAATATATGCGTAAGAACTGAATATATATGCGTAAGAACTGAATATATATGCGTAAGAACTGAATATATATGCGTAAGAACGGAATATATATGCGTAAGAACGGAATATATATGCGTAAGAATGGAATATATATGCGTAAGAACGGAATATATATGTGTAAGAAATGAATATATATGTGTAAGAACTGAATATATATGCGTAAGAACGGAATATATATGCGTAAGAACTGAATATATATGCGAAAGAACTGAATATATATGCGTAAGAACGGAATATATATGCGTAAGAACTGAATATATATGTGTAAGTACTGAATATATATGCGTAAGAACGGAATATATATGCGTAAAAACTGAATATATATGTGTAAATACTGAATATATGTGTAAGAACTGAATATATATGTGTAAGAACGGAATATATATGTGTAAGAACTGAATATATATGTGTAAAAACTGAATATATATGTGTAAGAACGGAATATATATGTGTAAGAACTGAATATATATGTGTAAGAACTGAATATATATGCGTAAGAACGGAATATATATGCCTAAGAACAGAATATATATGCGTAAGAACTGTATATATATGCGAAAGAACTGAATATATATGCGTAATAACTGAATATATATGCGTAAGAACGGAATATATATGCGTAAGAACTGAATATATATGTGTAAGAACTAAATATATATTCTTAAGAACGGAATATATATGCGTATGAACTGAATATATATGTGTAAGAAGTGAATATATATGTGTAAGAACTGAAAATATATGTGTAAGAACGGAATATATATGTTTAAGAACTGAATATATATGTATAAAAACTGAATATATATGTGTAAGAACTGAATATATATGCGTAAGAACTGAATATATATGCGTAAGAACTGAATATATATGTGTAAGAACTGAATATATATGTGTAAGAACTGAATATATATGTGTAAGAACTGAATGTATATGCGTAAGAACTGAAAATATATGCGTAAGAACTGAATATATATGCGTAAGAACTGAATATATATGCGTAAGAACTGAATATATATGCGTAAGAACGGACTATATATGCGTAAGAACGGAATATATATGCGTAAGAATGGAATATATATACGTAAGAACGGAATATATATGTGTAAGAAATGAATATATATGTGTAAGAACTGAATATATATGTGTAAGAACGGAATATATATGCGTAAGAACTGAATATATATGTGTAAGAACGGAATATATATGTGTAAGAACTGAATATATATGTGTAATAACTGAATATATATGCGTAAGAACTGAATATATATGCGTAAGAACTGAATATATATGTGTAAGAACTGAATATATATGTGTAAGAACTGAATATATATGTGTAAGAACTGAATGTATATGCGTAAGAACTGAAAATATATGCGTAAGAACTGAATATATATGCGTAAGAACTGAATATATATGCGTAAAAACTGAATATATATGCGTAAGAAAGGAATATATATGCGTGAGAACGGAATATATATGCGTAAGAATGGAATATATATGCGTAAGAACGGAATATATATGTGTAAGAAATGATGATATATGTGTAAGAACTGAATATATATGCGTAAGAACGGAATATATATGCGTAAGAACTGAATATATATGCGAAAGAACTGAATATATATGCGTAAGAACTGAATATATATGCGTAAGAACTGAATATGTATGTGTAAGAACTGAATATATATGCGTAAGAACGGAATATATATGCGTAAGAACTGAATATATATGTGTAAATACTGAATATA